>CABFVZ010000574.1:239454-266450 GCA_902151445.1 Timema monikensis | reverse complement strand
GGGGGGGGGGGGGGGGCGTGTTTCTTACTACAGTGGAAAGTGGGAGTCAGAATCCATCCTACGTAAGTTTTTTTTAAAATTAAAATTATGGCTTGGCATAATCTGAAAAAAAAATCTTTTGTCAGAAAATTCTGAAATCTTTCATTTTCATTCATTGACTAACCCCAATTTAATTGATGATTTTCGCTGTTTTATATAAATATAATTAATTTCACTTGCTTTGTCACCAGCCCTTGTGTCTTAAAGTAACCAAACGATTAAAATAAATTATTTACCAAATCATAAAAAGTTACGCATTATAAAGGGGAAGGGTTGGGGATGGAACATTTTACGATCTCTATATACGTGGGGGGACGGGGGGTCGAAAATCGCGAAAAAAATCATCCCGTAATTTAAGTATGGCCTCTTACTTTGGTTCCTCTTCTTCCCCGATTTCTCCGTCATCAACAGTACAGTTTATTGCTAGAGTGACGCCTTAGACCATGCGGCCACCGAAGCAGGTGTTATCAATATTGACGGCAATTAAAAATTTGTTCTTTAAACTAGTTTTCTGATCACGTTCTTCGCGGCAGGCCTACCACTAGCCAACCGGTATGGTGCTTCCACGCGCAATACAATATTATTATGAACAGGAAGGTAAAATTTTCATCTTTGACCAGATTTCAGCGACCTTGTGCTTGGTTGGCAAGCTCGCATAAAAACATCTGCCTACGTATTTGTAGCCTCTGAACATGATGAGTTATTTACTGATTCACGAGAATCGTCCTCAAACAAGTGTTTACCGCAACCCCTTTCCCTTGTTTATACAACATTTTGTTTCAAGCGCCCCGAGACACCATACATGTCAATTGTTGACTTTCGATGACTAGATGTTATAAATTGTTTTGCCTGTGCATAGCTAATGCTTACACCCTACGCAAAAATAATTGAAACTGAATCTTAAATATATATTTCTTAGCCTCGCGTCTTACTACTCGTTCGGGTTGTACGCATATGTACTAATTATACTCATGGCCCAGGGATTGGGAAGGTTAAATTGAGAGGAAGTGTACCCACATATGCGTGGAAGTAGAGTGGAAAACCATTAAGGAAAACCATACTCAATACACCCGACTGGGATCGAACCCCAATCTTCCCGTCTTCCAACACGAGATAAGCGCGTTAGACCACGCGGCCACTGAAGCGGGTTTTTTCTACACATTGATAGTTAAGTTTTGCATTTTACACTTGAGCACCCTTCAAACTTTCTCTCACCTATCTATTCACACAATATCTACCTCAAGTATTAAAAATAGCGATGAACAAGTGGTACTATGCTTTGGTATTGCAGAGTGAAATTGAATACTCTAAAATTTAAATAGTCCATAGGCCTATTATGTTTTGAGAACATGTTGAAAAACAGATGTCAAGTTTTTTGTCTTCATAACTATTTGTTTGGGCAACGTTTTTATGCTCTTATAGACAACCGTAAATGTTACTGATATTACATAATATAACAATTTTCACCTGTAAAGAAATAGTGGATTTGAGCCTAAGGGATTGGTTATCCATTACTTTGTATTTGTTATTTATTTCACATTCAACGCATCCCCTTCACAAAGTGGTTGCTGTAATAGATTGCACTGTATGTATGTGGGTTTGTTCTATCCATTTAGTATCAGGGATCTATAGCTGCGACTTTAGAATTAGAAGTCCTAAGTTAAGTTTTTTTCAGTCATTTTATGATCTAATCTGTGTTTAGAATGTGTTCGTTAAAGATACCATCTAAAAAGTTTGTCCTACGTTTTAATTCAGTCGTTATTGAGTCTGCATACTGGGCTAAGGATTTCGGATTCGATTCCTGACACGACCAAAAAGCTTAAAAGTTTCGCTTCGGCTTAGCATCGTATATTTTTATAATGCTACTCCTGCCTATTAGTGATATCTAAGGGTACGCTAGAGTGGCGGCAGGTAGTCAGATTCCGAAAACCGGCGCCGACTGGCGCAGGTTGTCGACGCAGGTAGGGCCGCATAGTAGAGGCAGATATTAGGCGCCGAACTGTATGGTTTAAATAATCATTCAGTCACGAAAATGAGCAGTGAAGGAGCAATGTGTTTGCTTATTGCTTCAAAGAATGTTAGCTTGAAATTGAAACGAGAAAGAAGTGGTGTTCATGAAATTAATATGTTAAGAGGAACCTATGGTGAATACTATCACCTTTTTCCGCAATTAAAGGCAGATGGTGAAAAGTTTTATCAATATTTAGAATGAAGACGGAAACCTTTTACTATATTTTTGAGAAAATTAAACATAGACTGGTCAAACAATGGTGTAACTTTCATCCGTATATAATTATTCCAGAAGAACGACTTTCACTAACATTGAGGTAATAGGTTTTATTTGTATTCCATCTTTATTTTTATTCTATATTAAATTGTTTTATGTGGATGAGTTATAATAAAAATGGTAAGGGTTACAAGGGTCACGATATGAGCAATTCTCGATCAACCTAATTCACCACACTGAGGTGATTATTAAGGAAAAAGTACAAAATATCTGTATATTAGAAATTATTATTATTATTATAAATAATGATTATAAAATTGAAATCCTTATAAAAATTAATGTGTAAGTATGAATTTTCAGTAAAATATCTAATACAATGTCACAAAATTAAACTATTATCAACAAATGTAATTTTCACTGCAAATACTCTTAATTTTCATAAGCCCCTGTGTAGCATTAGGTAAAGGTGATTCAACTTGTGATGATGTAAGCATTGATGAGGAGCTGTAGGAAATATAACTTGTCGCAGACAAGGGTGACGGTTGAGGAACTTGATGGTACTGAAACGTTGATGGGTCTGAAGAGAAAGCAAACTCCTCAACAGCTTCTTGAATTTTGTTCCTGAAACGCAATTTCAGAATGGAAGGTATCTTGCTAACGTAAGGTATTAGACTACGAAAAAACAATAAGTCTTCATTATCTTGGGGGTGATGTGCAACGTCTTGCAAAAATTGCATTTTTTAAAAGAAATTTCCATCTCAAGAATGCTTTCATTGTATTTGCGATTGCGAATGCGCTGCCTCTTCTGCCCTCGATTGTCTTTTAAATTTTCGTCCCATCCAGAGCCTTGATTCACATTATGTGTATCACTTAGCATGTTTCTTGGCTGCTCATTTCCTTGTTGTTCATTTTCTGGATCACCGTCATTATTACCATGGTCAATATGGGTTTCAACGTGAATGATGTCACCTTTATTGTCATCGACTTTATAATTTGATCCATTGGGTGAAGCTTTTGTTCTTAAGTTACTCGACAGAGCTCGAGGCTTCACAAACCTCCTTCAAGAACAATAGTGACCTATAGTGAAACTATTTAAGGTTGTAGGTAGAATCTCCAGGATCACCTGAACGTAGTGGCCTAATCTTCCCAAATTCAACACTGAACTGAGCTCTCAGGTATTTCCACTTTTTACGCAGCGTACCTTCTGAAGAAGAAAAAAAACCTTTTACCATACTAAAATAATAGGCTGACATCTGTATAATATTAATGAAGACGTTACATTGCAAAATTTGTTGATGCATTATTTCAGATACCTCTCGACTGGAATATCATTCCGAGCTTTGGGATTCAGATTCCAAATAGGAGATAAAACTGTAGGAGAAATTATCAGAGAAACAGTTGATATGCTGTAGGGAGAACAACAACCTCTGCACATGCCAGTGTCAACTACAGAATTACTTAAAAATATTACAGCTGACTTTGAAAAAAATCGGAACTTTCCTCATGCTTTTGGATGTTTGGACGGAAAACATATTCGTATAGTTTATCCAAGTAATTCTGGGTTGATGTTTTTGAACTACAAGAAATTATTTTCTGTCGTTCTACAAAGTTTAGTGGATGCATCTTATGAGTTTGTCACTGTTGACATTGGAGGGTACGGAAAACAGAGCGATGAAGGAACATTTTTGGCTTGAGACTTATTCACTTTCATTTAAGGCAAAGATATAATTTTTCCAGAACCTGATTTCTTGCCTCACAGCAACGTGAAAGCTTCATATGTTATGTTAGCAGATGAGGCTTAGCCTTTACTTCCCCACCTTGTGAAGCCGTACAAACGTGAACGTCTTACCGAGAGCAAGACACTGTTCAATAACCGGTTATCGAAAGCAAGGAAAACTGTCGAATGCGCTTTTAGAATTATTTTTTTCCAAATGGTGTATTCTTTCTAAAGCCATTAAAACGAAGGTGGAACTTGCTGAAAAAATTGTAAAATGTGTTTGTATTTTGAATAACACCGTACTTGAAAACGAAGGGTTTGAAAGGCATCTCAGTGAAGTTACTATTCATGCTGAATCAGTAAATTGGGATAGACATGGAAGGTATCCTACTACGGCCAAAGAAGTGAGAGACGTTTTTTATTCTTTCATGGAAAAATATCTTCTAGCTTAAAATGAATAGCAGTCATTTCTAATCATTAAATATATAGTAACACTTGGATTTAGATGCACTGTAACAGATTTATGTCAGATTTTTAGATTACACAGTAAATAGTAGTCTAAAACATTAGTTTTCTTAACATTTATTACTGGTGCTAGATTTTTATATTATATTTCATTTAGTTTTTGTATTTTTTCAATTTTCTGTTATAATTATGTCATGGATATTAAATTGTATTATATTTTTAAATGTGTGACGTACAAAGGAATAACAAAACTCTTAATAGTATTTCATACACGTTTTTACAATGTAAATAGTGGGTAGGGAAAACAATGAAAACTATTTCAATCAACTTACCTTCAACAACCATTTCCTTTGATATATCTCGCCAGCAGGCATCCCACAACAACCCTGTTGGAATACTTTTTCCCTCTTTTGCCCCAAATTTCGGGTTTGAGAAAAACCTTTGCGTGTCCGCATCCATCACTTTCACAAATTCAAATAAAATTAAAACAATTATAATAGTACAATAATAGTTTAGTGGTATGATACGAATAAAAGGAAAATAAAAAAATAAACAAACGTCCGATCACACTGGTTTCGGTAACCAGAATGAACATCTCATTCCGGTAAACTGTCAGACGGTCTGAGCCAGCATACCGGTGCCTGCTGTCACTTTACGCACTCCCATCTAAAAACAAAGGATTATTTCTCGCGCCAGTCGGCTACGGTTGTAGGAATCTGACTACCTGCCGCCACTCTACGCGTACCCTAATGAAGCTTTATCAAGTTAAATAAAGCGTATTTAAACTAGAATTAATTGAATTATTCCATGATGGTGTCATATTTATAAATGTTATTTTTTACTATTGCTCTTAAAGTAAATTACCTTTTTTTCAGTTACTTACTTTATTTCCTTTTAATTTAAATTAAAAAGGACAACCTGGACACAGGAATCAAACCCGGTAACTTTGGTATCGCGTGCCATTGTTTTACCACTGAGACATCCTGGTTTGTCTCGTATCCAGGGCCATCGTGAAAAAACCAGGTTGGCTCACACGTAGAGTTTTGGTGCGCAAAGCCAAAATTCCTGGGTTCGAGTCCTGTGTTCAGATGCTCTATTTAAATTTATTAGAATTAAATACAAATACGACCAATTTTCGTAATTATAATCATTCATCCCCAAAGTGTTTCCTTGCATATATACTTAATTGTATACCGTTGCTTTCTTACAACTTGATTCGCCTGGAATGTACAATATGTTTGTACTATTGGAAGCATAAAGCCACGACCGAATCGCCGGTGGCTGTGACATTAATGATAGCTCTTAGTAATAGATGATAATCACACGTCCATCACAGACTCTTTCTTAAAATATGAGTGAAATATGACCCTAAGCATGGGATGATACATGGATAGCTCTTTGATAGAGCATTGACGTGCTAAGTCAAAGGTCCCGGGTTTGATTCCCATGTCCAGGTGTCATTTTTCAATTTATTCGAATAAGTATCGATAGCTTTAGATAAAATCCAACCAGCACGAATAGTGTGCCTGATTGTGAACGGAAATATAGGTTTAACTCTTTATTGAACACATTAGATTATAAATAAAGCGTTGATATCCAAACATATCGTCGCAATAAGATAACGGCGTTGTTGCACACGTGTAACGTGGGTATGCAGATAAAAGGGCTAAAGAATCGTCTTGTTTTCTGGGGACTTTTAGTGCGACATGTTTGGCTGAACTAAGATGTCCCCCCCACCCCCACCCCCTCCTCCATGTATGTTTTACCCACTATTCCTATCACGTTAAAGTAAATACGTGGATGGGTAGTAAGATGCGGTACACAAAACCAGCTGACCCGTTTAATCAAATGTCGCCACCGCTTAGTGGGAACGTAAAAAGTTTGATTCTCATGATCGCCGGAAATTGAAATATGAATGTGCTTGGGTGGCGTTACGATTTCAGACGATCGCAGAAATGTGTATGTAAACAGATAGTTCGAGCTATTATCACCAAGCCATTCGTCGGGTTTAATTAATTTTGATGGCGTTGTCTCTTATTAGTAGAGCCGCTTTGTGCGAGGTTGATATGGCTGAAAATATTTCAACTAGCGCCGAGGAGGCAGAAATCTTTTAGGAGGTTTGTATCTCGTCACGTGACAACGTCTCTCTTCTTGTTTTTAGTTTGTTATTAGCACCGCGTCTTACTACCCATTCGGGTTATACGCACTTACGCTAATGTGCAATAATGGTAGGGTGATTGTGAGATGAAATGAAGGACCTACAGTTTAACGTGGAATCCGAACCACGGTGGAGGCCTGGCATTCCCCACATGTTTTGTCAGAGGTGAAGGAAGGGTTTGGTAATCAGATAAATCTTTGCCGGGACCGAGGTTCGAACCCCGGCCGCCAGCATAGAAGTCTGACACCTTACCCCTAGACCACCAGGTCACCACTTGTTTTTAGTTGATCTTTTGATTACACAGAAACTCTATACATTATTTTGAAGAAGGGACCAGTGAATATAAAATAATCAAACTGACTAGGTTCGAGTATGTTCACTATATACCTGTTGATTCCGACCAACTTCGTGATGTATTCTCTCTTTCATATTTTCATCCCGCTCCCAATAACGTCGCTAATAATAATTGAGGCCACGAGATCTCGTGCTCTTTGCAGTGTCTGGAACATAGCAACCCCCTGATGCCCCTCTTTCATTTAAAAGTGGGTGGTACTTTAGTCCATCAATATTCGTGAGCGCACAGGTCCTTCTTTCGAGATAAGTCTTTTTGGTATCTGTTATTTTCTCCTTCTGTGGAGAGGCAACCTTGAGACGCAAGGTCTCCTGTGATCAAGTTTCGCACTAGGCGTGGCGCGACCAGCGGCGTAGCTTGAAGGCTCTAAAATGTCTAACTTTAACAGGGGTAAGAAGGAAGTAAGAATTATTGAAGGTATGAATAAAACTAGCTGTTAAGTTTTGCTGTAGATAGATTTTATCTGATGATCCGAACTCACTTATTAGTTAACAAAAAATAAATGCTTTCATTTTCCATGTTATAAAGTCACCTACATCGGTGGGCACGTAGACTAAGACGCCAGTCTCTCAAAGTCTGGTTGCATTATATATACAAGTCTCAAATAATACCTACCCCAAATGCACAGTATTTCAAAGTCAGGTTTCTAAATGTGCTTCACCAGACTCTATGCTATGCCCCCTCCCCCACTCCTTACTCTACCCTCAAAGTAAATTTATAGATGTACCACTTAACAGTTGCTTAGAAACAAATGTTTTTTATTCAATCCATTAAAAATAAATCCTGAAAATTATGAAGTATTTATTAATTATTCTGTTTGAGTTAAAACTAGTGTACGGCACTTAGATGCATCCTTTATTTAAATATAAATAAATGTGGTAACATAATAAACTTGTGTATGCTAACTGAAAGCATAATGTGTTAGCATAGTTATAAACCTTGTATCAAAATATACGATATCGTGTACTACGATGGTGTCGTGTCCTATTCTATGTCATATATATGTGCATGTATCACGACACGTAATCCCAAATAGATCAAAAGTACAACACTATGTTAAACGAAACTTGAACAGAACAAACACTCATACTAATAGTCGCGACAGGATATTGATAACGTTTCACCTAAACGTGATGACAGATAACGTGAACTTCTTGGAGATAAAGACAGTTTAAATACTCATTTTGGAACATAATGTGTGGTTTCGTCGTACTTAGTTAAACATGAGAAATTTGACCATACTCGTATTTTCGCGTAGTTTTATGTAGAATAAAGCAGTGGTATTCAGCCTGTAGTAAGCGCACCTCCAGGTGTACGTGAATACATTTTAGGGGATACGTAAAATTTAAATATAATATATAATTCCATGATAAACACAGAGTACTCAGGTCCAGATTAAAGGTTAACCCCAAGAGTCCTGGGCGTAAGGACATGCTATCTGGGAGCACCAGTTTCTCTCTATCTCCCCTGGATGTAGATTACCAAATATGTGTAGCTTGTAATATAGCCCACACCAATAACTTTGAAGAAAAATTATATCTGAGGGTACAAAGTTGAACAGAAATTATATCAGGGGGTACAAAGTCGAAGAGAAATTATATCAGGGGGTACAAAGTTGAAGAGAAATTATATCTGAGGGTACAAATTTGAACAGAAATTATATCAGGGGGTACAAAGTTGAAGAGAAATTATGTCTGGGAGTACAACGTTGAATAGAAATTGTAGCTGGGGGTACAACGTTGAATAGAAATTGTTGCTTGAGGTACAAAGTTGAAGAGAGATTGTATCTGGGGTACAAAGTTGAATAGAAATTGTAGCTGGGGGTACAACGTTGAATCGAAATTGTAGCTTGAGGTACAAAGTTGAAGTGATAACTTGACACGTTAAAACCTGCAGTTTGGCCGTATTGTTAGTTAGGGTAGAGAACGCCTATTCTGCAGATTTGGATTTGGTCAATCCCGACCAGATGCACTAGATTAGAGAATAGTTTATCCTCCTTTCACAAGGTGTAGGATGTTAACCCTGACCTTGGTTCCTTGGCTCAGTCTGAGCGCGTATTATTTTAGCATATCTCACGGCCTGTTGACTGGAAAAATTATAGGGACCTATAAAAGATTACTATCAAAGTTACGTGTTGTTTGGTTGCTTTTTTTTCCAGCTTATGACTTTTGTATGTAGACTTTCAGCCGCTTTGTTGGAACAGAACATTGCCCGGAGTATGCCTTGGAGGTTGTATACACGTCATACCAGCATTGAAATGACGTCCTGATAGTGATTATGAAGGTTTGGAGTAGGTGAAAATCTTAAACCGAATTAACCAGACCATGGTGGCTATAGGAACAGTTCAACTTTGGAGAAAAATACCTATGGTACCACCGCAAATCGGACCCGGGGACTCTAGGTCAGAAGCCAGATATGCTGTTCACTAGACAGGTTATTTGTGGGGTGAGACGGTCTCTCGGTTTATTCTATTGGGTGGGGAAGAGAAGGGTATTTATTGGGGAGGAGCGTGAAGAGAAAATGGTCAAATCATTCCCTAGTACACAGATTCGAACTCGGACCTCGGTGTCATTGTCTAATGTATACTTGACTCCTTAAGGTAGACTCCCACTGGAGCAACGTGGCATGGCTTATTTAAATGTGTCTAAATGGTGCCACTCACACTGATCGGCGTCGTCCCTCATCTCGGCACAAATCGACTTCGAGAATTCTTGGAATAGAATAAAACGTGCTGCGGTGAACAAAGTTATAAACACTTTTAACACAGTACGAATGCGCCAGGAAATATATTTTTAGAAAATATAGTGGTGTTTTTTTTCGGTAAACATCGATAACATATCCATTACTATACTATACCATTGTGTAGGTATTTATATTATTGATCAAAAGTGACCGCTGTAGATCATATAACTTAACTATGATTACGTAAGAGTAGATTTAGTAGCACTTGCTAGCTGTCAGATATATCCATACATAGAATTCATCTTCTTTCTTGCATATATGCCGACTGGATGACTGTGCACTCAGTTTACCTTAAAAGTTAACAAGCCTGCCTTGAGGAGTCACCACGATGACGCTTATAAGATGGTGCCATACTATAATCGGTTCAGGTAAGACTACTAGCTATCAGGGTAAACAGACTGTATAACCAGAAACGTCGACGTTTTCAGTGTTATTTTTTATAATCTTTTCACACAGTAAAGATATAATCATAATTTTCTAATTCGTAATTATTGTTTCGCGATTATACAACACACACTATAACCACTCGAAACAGGGAACACAATATGAGAGCTACACAATTATGAGTGGTACAGCGTACCGCGGCGATGATCTGGTGCGTGGGTATCTTTGGATAAATCCTTAATCTCCATAAAGGGCTATTTGCGCCAGAACTCAAATTACTTACTCTATGGCACTAAGAACTCAAAAGTCAACTGCCGCACTTAAAAAATAACGCCACCTATCCTTATCCTTCAATCCAGTTCACCTCATTACACCCTATCTCTTTCAGGTCTATTCTAATGTCCGCCCCATTGGTCTCTTCCCATTGGGTTTGCCAGTCAATACCCCGCACACGGTTCTAGATTCTCCCATTCGCGCTGCTTGTCCTTTCCACCGTGATCTACGAGACTTTATTATCCTAACAATGTTTTGTGATGAATGGCCTATAGGATATGTTACTCATCATTATGTAACCTCTTCCATAGAACGTAAATTAGTGGTTTAAAATATATTTAATTTACAAAATTTACCTGAACTGTCACGGATGAATACATATTTTCATTTGTGATTAAAAATTAACTTTGGTTAAAATTTCATTATTTAAAATATATTGATTATAGGTTGGGTTTGCATGTTTATTTCGATCAGTGCTGTCTGTAACTTTTAGCCAGTTACTTAATTTAGTACTAGAAATAAAATTGGTGCAACGTGAAATCTAAACGATGATATAACTAAGTGATTGAAGTCAAATTGTAGTAACGTTTTGATGCTATGGATGTGCTTTAAAAAAAATTGGTAGGGAATCTGCGTAAGAAAACTTCCCCCTAAAATATCTATACAATATTTCCAAATTTTATTAGAATCGATTGAAAACTGTGTCGTTTTCTTGCAATCAAATTCATAATTATTCATTATAATTGATAATGAACTAGTATTTTAGTGTTGATTATATTAAATTAGCCTATACAGAAATGTGAACACAATTACATTGGTAATCTTATTCAGTGGCTTTTGAAACCTGTCAGCCTTTTATTTTCTGTTATCGTTTTATCTTATTTTCTCCATCCAACCTCTTCCCTTTCTCACTTGTTTCCTTAACTTCTCCGTTTCTTCCAAACACGTGTTTTCGTCTTACGCGTCATTAAATGTTTATTGCCTTGAGACTATAAAGAATATTACAATCTGTTTTTAGAAATGCAAGTTACCGAACAGTTGTAGTCTAACAATCGCATTAAATATACTTTTACTCGAAAGTTGATACGAGACACTCTCCAGCCAGTAATAGCCGTTTTAATGCGTTCATTACCTGCTAGACCTTATTTTCCCTATCAATCATATTTACAACGCGGGTAAGGAGCTGCGCCAGTAAAATGTTCGTAAACGATGACCGTATTTCTCACCTAAAACTAAGAGGAACCATTTAATACTTTCGTTAAATTGACCCGGTTCTTGATCTTCGTCAAGATAGAGAGTCGAATCATCACCTTGACAGAGACTTAGATTAGAATACCGGTAGGGTCAAGATCTGTTATTTGCATGGTGCGAATGCTCAAGTGGTATAATCTGTTAACGACAACCTTGCCTTTTTCTTCCAGATCATATTTTTTTAAGAAAAACACTTTAGTTTACACCCGCCTGGGCAGTTTATGTGTGTTGTTACTTTAGCAAGTGATGTAAATTGACGTTATTTGTCAAACTGGGGAAATAAATTTTCAAGGTGGATAAATATGAAACAATTTTTATTAATTTTGTATTTGTAAGAACTTACATTGTTTTTGTTATTATCATCACTATCATCGTAACAATTTCATTTTGATCTAAAAAATTAGGCCATTGAAAGGTTAGGCCTTATCTTCAAACACAGATACAATTAATTGTATTCATTGATTTGGACTTTTATTAATTCAATAAAAAAAGTTAAAATTCAAGTAATATTTTTATAGTTTGAAAAAAAATGTAAAGAAAAGTATCTATGCGAAGTATCAGAATAGAACAAAAACTCATTTCAGAGCGGGAAAATTTGGGGTAAGATTTCTGTAACTATTTTTACTCCTAAACGATCCATCTTAACCTATAAAAGATTGGATGAATGTACCTTAATTTAAATTTAATGGTACGTCACTACCTTTGTAAAACGGTTGCACATTTATTATTAGCCATTGAGGCGTTAGTAGCTGGTGGGCCCACCTGTCACAGCTCAGGGATTGGTTAAATTTGGTCATATGACCACACCCCTCGCTCTCTGATTGGCTTTTGGTTTTCCCTTCTCCTGACTCCCTCCCCCTCCTCCTGACCCCAACCCCTCCCCCTGACCCCCTTTCAAGTGTTCAAAACTTGTTTATTCTTGACTCGTTTGTTATTTTATTTGTGCTCGTTAGTTATTTATTTCTGGGTAGGATTTGGATGGGCCGTTGGAGTTCTTTTTATTGGTGTGGGGAGTTTATTGTCGTAGGATTGGGACGGGGCGTTGGAGTTATTTATTGGCGTGCAGTCAACGGTGCCGGGTTTGCTCTTCCTTCGGCATCGCTAGTGAGCGCTGGGAGTATCTTCTCTGGCCGGCCGCTTAGCGAAGAGTGTGACCACCGTGAAGCTGACAGGGTATCACGGCCGTAAGGCCCCTTTCACTTTCCCCTCACTCCCCCTACCCTCCTTACATCGCCACGAACGAACTAAGTTAATCTGACTGCTCCCTCTCGCAAGATTGTTGGACTTCTTTTCACTTCACCCCCCTCCTTCACTCTCCATCCTTCAAGGCATGTAACCCGCCTCGGTGGCGTAGTTGGCTAACGCGCTTGTCGCGTTGAGCTCGACTGCTGAGGATGGGGAGATCGAGGTTTTAATCTCGGTCGGGTGAACTGAGGGTGGTTTTTCTTGGATAGTTTTTCACTCTTCCTCCACGCAAATGCGGGTTCACTTCCTCTAATTCAACCTTACCAATTCCTAAATCCATTAACGTAATTAGTACTTAAAGCGTATAACCCGAACGGGTAGTAAGATGCGGTGCTAAATATTATTATTATTCAAGGCATGTATCGCAACCCCTTATGTGGCAATGGGTTTTCCCTGATGACTAGCGCCATCTTGGTGACTCGACAATACAGAAATAGATCGTGACCTTCAAACCGTGAGCTAGTACAAGAAGTCATTAACCCTGTTCATGTTTGATGCCAGTTTATCGGCTCGACAAGTCTAGACTAATATCTACGTGTGAGGGGACAGAAAGGTTTTGCGTGAATAAAACACATTACAAAACATATATTTATTAAACATTAAGGGTTTTACAGACATATATTAAAGGTTTCACAGACATCATACATAATATTTATTATACACTTTGACAAGAATACCGCATATATTCGTTCCTACGTTTTTCTACAGTGTCTCTTAGATGTGTTAATAAAATTGTTTTTAGTTCACAATCTAGTATGTAATAGTCCAAACCGACGACTTAACGTGTATAGTAGGTAGCACTGACAAGATACAAATTTCTTATGTGCGTTTACACTGTAGGCTGTTAGAGATCGATTACATCCGCTGATTCTGTTAGCGTGTCGCATACATCCACGACGAATGTGTCGATTAAATCTTTGCAATAACGTGCGACGGGTGTTGACCACATATCCCGGTGGTCGACGGCAACGTCGATGAGGTACCATATATCACAAAGACGCGCCCAGATAGGTGCTAGATAGTCGACCCGTTTTGAGTCCGTTGTCTTGTTTCTCGCTGATGGACGACCATACGGTGACCGCACATGCGTCTAAGAGAGATTTCATGATTAGTCAGAGTAATCTTCTGAGGAGGTTGCGTGTTGCTAAAAAACTTTGATATGACCGACTTGTAGCTGCCTAGTTCTTACCACTCTGTATGGTTAAACATCGCACAGTTCCCTCCGCATTTTTCTAGCTAGACATAGGGCGTAAAGTTGTTCTTGACGTTCATGCCAACGATGATTCGCTTGGCATCGACTTCGTCCAGCGAGAAAAAAATATTGAATATACTGGCGATGGCGAGCGGCTTCACCGGCTTTGCTTTGTGGTTGCAAACGACTTGACCTTCCATGATGTTTGTTCGCTTCGACGACTGTCACGGTTATGGCCGGTACGTTGTTGGGACGCCTCTTTTATAGGCGCACGCTGATTAGACGTTGCCTCTTGAGGGGCGGCAGGACCCTACATTCTTGAAAAATGTGTTGTAATATCTCACCACCTTAGCGTCGTTGCCTGTATGATTGGTGGGCGAGAATAAGGTTAGGAAAATTTTCATTGGAATGTTCTGAGCGCGATAGAGAAGGTACATGTGATATAAATGGCCGCAAACGTCTGAGGCGATGCATTGAAGTTGTAGCGTGCTATGAGACGCGCGGAAAGTGTTTTTGCTTATAGATGCCAGATGTTACTATATACGGGGTGGAAAACCATAACTGTCAAAACAGTTTCCCACGCCATTCTTGTCGATAAAGATGGTGACCCAATGCGTCCCTGGCTTGGTGTTGAGATCCGTGTTGATGACGAGAGTGGCAGGGTGAGCTATTCTTGCGGGTAGTTGATCAGCAGGGAAAACACCCGAATGTACAGAATAGAACCATAGGTTTGTTTTTAGCGCACGTCTTATGGTGTTCGTGTCCATCTTCAATCGTCCAATCTCGAAGTCCTCAAATGATGGCGGACGAACAGAAATTCCATACAGAACTATGTGTCATGCAAATGGTGCGGCCCAATTTAAGCGTTTTCAAAGATGAACAACCTCTGTCGTACAGATCTATGACGGGTGTAAGCGTGTATTTGACTAGAAACTTTTTCTTTTCTGCATCCTTAACGTAGACGGTTTCTGCACGTGATGTGACACGGGAGATGAGAGATTACAGCAGGCAGTAATCCACATTACTGCTATCCCAGGGAATACCGTGCAGTTTGTTGACGATATAGTCTGCTTGATTTTTAGCGGGGGTTGAATTATTATTATTATTATTATTATTATTATTAACACCTAGTCTTACTACCCGTTCGGGTTATACGCAATTGCGTTACTGTGTAATGGTAGGGTGATTGTGATATGAAATGGGGGACCTACAGTTTAACGTGGGATCCGAACCACGGTGGAGGCCTGGCATTCCCCACATTCACAAATTGTGATTAATACAAGTCTTGTCAGAGGTGAAGGAAGGATTTGGCAATCAGATAAATCTTTGCCGGGACCGAGGATTGAACCCCGGACCCCCAGCACAGAGGTCTGACACCTTACCCCTAGACCACCAGGTCACCCGGGGGTTGAAAATTTATCGATTGAGTATGGGGGTTTTAACACCCAATGTTGAAATAATGTATCACATACAGATAAAACACTCGGTTACTTGACGATAAACGCTTTGTTGTCGATGATGAAGCTCTGGATATCCACAATGACGCCCATGATTTAAATGACGAGTGTAAGGGGCGGGAAATCGCCTATATTAACTCCCATAATCGGTCACGACGTTTATGTCCTTGTCGATGGTGATGATGTTGGCTAACTCCCCGTACACGATACAGTTGACGGTTTTGGTGAGAGCTCTGGTGAATCTCACTTCGATGCTCAGAGAGCCATGCATGCTTTGTCAAATTCCAATACAGTGTCATGTGGGTGGACAGATTAGGTGTGAGATCGAAAGCCATGTGATGATATTCCTTAGGGAAGGTTTCCCGTGTGATGTCGTTACCGTCGTTCATGAAATGGATACCCGTTTCAGAAAACAGTGTGTGGTCGACATGCCATAGTTGCCGTTTGGAAAATCGGGCTGTAGCGGTTTCGACGCCACTTGTTCCCCGTCCACGTACAGCGAGAAAAGGTTCATGCCGTAAGTTTGGAAGCTGACTGGGTTCTTGGTGGCGTCTTCGTTGAACGCCGGGTTTGATACAAATCCCACGATGCATCGTTTGGGTAACTGTCCGGTGAATACGTTGTCCAGTGATTTCCCTTGCACACCCATAGGAATAGTGAGTGTTTTTACTTCAACATGGGTGATGGGATACTTTGCGGGACTTACGTTTAATGCCTCGGCATGTGCCAACAGTATAGAAGGTGCTACTTTGACACGTAGTACTAGAAGGCCGGCTTCAGCTATGTGAACTTTAAAAAAAGGGAGTTCATGAACGGCCATAAGACTAAACCGGTCTATGGAACGGACCAACTTGACTCTGAGCTTGGTGCCGTTCAAAAGGTATTTTTCTTGGTCAAATAGGTCACCGTGTAGATACCCCAAAAGATCCACCGTCTTACTTTTTGCGGTGAGACTGCGACGGCCCTCAAATCCCTTGTTGCTGGCGTTAGCCTCCTCAAAGGTTCCGGGTCTGTCGGCGAACCACAAACTGCAAGTCAAATGTATTCTTTTGCCGTTACTTTTGTAATTGAGCAGCGTCTCAATGTACGATCTATAAGAATACGTGTTGCTGGGTGGTGAGACTAGTTTTTGGTTTAAAAACACATACAGCTGTGTGAATAGCGAATGCAACCAGTTGTTGACGGAGGCGATTTGATCCACCTCTGTGAAAGCGTTGCTGTTGGGTTTCATGATGGCCGCCCTGAGATAGAGCATAGTCTGTGAAAGATCGATATAAAACTCGCCTTGACTGGTAACGGCGACTGGTTTGTGTGGGTGGGACGGAAAAGAGATCGAATTCACTGCTGGCACACTCGAAGGACTGGGGGTGTGGAAACGATATATTAACTGAAAATATCTGCCGCTTCTTTCTTGACCTTTTTACCTCTGGCAACAACAAAATACTGACGTTGGTGCTTTAAGATGTCCTTTATAGCCTGAGCCGGTCATCAGTGTGTCGATCTTCTGCTCCTCCTTGCTTTTCTGGTTTGTTCCAGCCTCGCCGACACGCTGCCGTAGAGCCTCTTTGAAAGGACGACGCTGATTGGTGACGTCGGAGAACATGTCAATACCCGATGAAGCACCTGTTTTCCAATGGCTTTAGCGCCGCTTCTCCACAATGGTACGACGCTCTTGAAAAGGCCGCTGAAAAGACTTCCTGTGCCGTGGCCGCTTTGATTGGTAACACCGTGGTTGATCGAAGATATTCCTGTTCCAACCTGGTTGACGTAGTATCTTTGGTAGGGACAGTTCATGTTGAACCTCGTCGAAAATGAAGTTTCATCCCACACTTTTTCAAACTCGAATGGTACAGGTTCACCAGTGTCTGTTCTTATATTGATTTCCAGTTTTTCAATTTCCCTTCCAAGTACGGGCACGTAGTGCAACGGATCATAGTTAACTGTCTTATGTATGCAGTAGAGATAGTTTATGTTGTTGATACCGACGATACGTAAAAGTGGTGCCACAATGTCACCCACGGGCTAAGGATTGACCTTATCAGTGTAGATGTACATTTGCGAGGGCAAGCCTAGTAGAATATTGGTGGCGTACGGTGACTTTGGGACTTTTATCAGATTAGCCTGACGATCGAAACTGAGCTGTAGACTTAGTTGACTTGATAGAGTCAGCAGCTGTATATTTGGTGAAGAAAAAAAAGTCCACTTTTTTGTAGGGTTTGTGTACTTGAATACGAGTCCGGAATCCCCTTTAAACGCCTATACTTCGTTTATAGCTTTAACCAATTTATGGATAGTGCTATAGTATCCAGGAGGGATATGACCTTTGGATAGTTGTTCCACGCCGTTAGCGTCCACCCAGTTGTACCATACAATATTTTTGCCCTCGGGTACGGTGTTGAAAGAACACAGATATTGGAATTCGACGAAAGTGACTTCCCACTGGCCTTCGAGTGTAAGACAGTAAAGTAGTTGCGTGGTGAAATTCTCGAGAGTATTTTTCGGGAAATATCCCATAGAGTTGTCGCTAGGCAAATTGATGTAAAACTGTTATTCATGGTAGGGCGCTGACGTAACTGGCAGGAATCCAAGAATTAAACTGTAGTGGGGGGTAAGCGGGGTAACACTTCCACTACGCGTACACTTTTTTTCTGGCGCCTTTACCCCTGAAACGTAGTATTTTATAAATTTTATAGTTTCGGGAAGACCTACGCGTTGCAATTCGTGTTCGTAAAACGTTCCATCCACCTCCTCGCCGTCAAGATCGGTCAGCCTGTAGACGACTGGTTGTCACAACACGACACCGCTGACTTTGAAAATTTCTTCGCTCAAATTGCTCTCGTAGCCCTTTTCAAACAGCATTTTGGATTTGCTAATATGCACCGTGTCCCCGACTTCCATTTTTGGCTTACTATTCGAGTTTGGACGCCGTTTGCCATACTATTTCTGACTTGAAGCACATTGGTTTCTGAAACTTCGGCAGGCGCCATCCTGATACTGGAATGTTTTGCGCCTTTGTAACCGTCGACGAGATCTTGGAAGACGTCCACATACCGATACTTGTTATTTTTTGTAAAGTGGTGCCACATGCGCCAGAGTTCTATTGAATCGTTCTACGATCCTTGCCTTCATGTCTGGATTATGAGTGGTGTAGTAATGTACGCCTTCTTGCTTTAGAAATTTCCGGACTAGACTTGGCGTGAACTCTGTCCCCTTGTCCGTCTGTAAACCTAGATGTTTACGGCCGCTTTGTTTGAAAATGTCCCGAAAGGCGTCTCTCATGACGCTCGAGCTTGGATGGAAGCGTCCTTGCCCAGGCCATCTTGCTAAACACGTTGATGATGGTGAGCAAGTACACTGCGCCGTCATTGTAACTTCAGAGACTCGCATATGGTTGAGATCGGCTTGCCAAAGATCGTCGATGTCGACACCACGTACTTGTTGCGCGGACACTTTTTTTATCAGCGGTTTGTGTAGGATATAAGAGTCCCGCGCACGAAGCCATTCTCCTACTTTGTCGGGATCAACCTTGGACGCCTTGATGAGTGGCGTCGCCCCTGCAAACCCTACAGGATGAGAAGGGCCGTAGTAAATGTCGGCTAAACGGGCCATTAACCTCGGAATGGCAGTCATCTAATTTGGTCCACCCTTTTCAGTTTCTAGTTCGAATCCCTGTCCGCGCAAATGTGGGTATACATCTCGCCCTATGACATAAGGAGATAGGGGTTCGAGTCCATTAGAAGGTAACAAACGCTATTTACTTCACATTTCAATCCCTGGAAAATGCTGTTACACATTTCGCCTGGTCAAAATCGGCTCTTTTCTCGCGCTTGCCTGAATCCTTGTCGTGCGTGTGTACTGAGGCTGATCTTTGGGTAGCAATCTACCATCACAATGCATTTCATACTTTTATTGAAGGTCGCATGGTCTAAGGCTTCACTAGCAGGCCGGTGACTTGATCGATGATGGAATCAAATGTGGGTGCACATTCTACCTGGTTGACTGGTAAAATGGTGGAGGTGCATAAAGTACGGTAGTTATATCAGACATTAGTTTTGCTAAATATATTGAGATTTGAATTCCGGTGTTCACGCCGTCTAAATGTCAAGCTCCTGGCGGAGGGAAAATCGAATCTTTGGTCCCAGAGTGGGCATTTAGAAAACACATCTAAACCTGCGACCTTAAAAGGCCACGACCTATGCGCCAAGTGGCTTTGGGGCTGGGGGGAAAGCACATCTGAACCACCGACCTTCAGAAGGCTACGACAGATGTACCGAGTGGCCTTGGACTCTTCAACAAGGTTGTTGCCACTCTCTTTAAAAAGTTACTGTTGCGACATCTGATGACCTTTACTGTGAAGGGGTATGACGAAGTGAGAGGGGGGATGGGTGAAGTGAAAGGCAGTCCAACAGAGTCTGGTGAGAGTGAGCAGTCAGTGTAACTTAGCTTGTTTGTGCCGATATAAGGAGGGGGGGAGGCAGGGAAAATTGAAAAGGATCTTATGGCCGTGATACGCTGTCAGCTGCTCGGTGGTCACACTATTCGCTAAGCGGCCGGTCAGAGAAGATGCTCCCAGCGCTCACTAGCGATGCCGAAGGAGTAGCGGCTGGCGCTGTTGACTGCACACCAATAAATAAAAAACTCCAACGCCCCGTCCCAACCCTATGGCAATAAACTCCCCACACCCATTAAAAAACTCCAACGACCGGTCCGAATCCTACCTATACATAAATAACCAATGAGCACAAATAAAACATCAATGAGCATACATAAATAACCATTAAGCACACATAAATAATAATTAGCACAAATAAAAGCAAATTAGACCAGAATAAACAAGTTTGGAACACTAGAAAGGGGGTCAGGAGAAAGGGCGGGGGAAAACCATTACCCAATAAGTGAGGGGCGTGGTTACGTGACCAAATTCAGCCAATCCCTTAGCTGTGGCAGGTGGGCCCACCATCTACTGGCGTTATCAGCTTATATATTATATAATATATATATATTAAATTATATATGTGTGTGTGAGAAGGTATTTTTCTACAAATTCGAATAAATTTATGAATTGAAGTTTTTAGTCTTGTATTTTTACATATACTCAGTAAATGTTTTAATAAATGCACACTAACTTAAATAAATGTAGCTAAAAGTATTTCGATATTTTTATAGCTTAAAAAATGTCCGAAAGTGTTTTATGTTACTTTGAATATCTTTGGCTGAAAATGGGAACTAGCGTACCCCTAAGTTTACGCTTACCACAATTCGGAAAATACGGTTGTAGTGTACGAGCCATCCGTCCGAGCAACTGTAGGGTTGCCGTGGGGGGAATCACCATTCAGAAGGTCCTGTATGCGAAAATCCTACTATAGATTATTACAAGTTTTTGGCCACTTATCTAATTTAGAATTTTGAGTGTATAAGGTGGGAGTGTAAGAAACGGAAGAAAAGGTTTTCATACCAAACTTTTTTTTGCCAAAATAAATAAAATATTGTTCCAGTAGTAGGAACAAAAGACCTTCGTTAGTTAAGTGGGAGAAATTGATGGAAATATTCAAGAAGATTAGCATCAACTGGAGCGGCAGAAAGCTGACTGCAAACCTGTACCTGAGATATCAGTTAAGGTGAGGCTGAATGAGGGAAGAGACCAACATCGTAGGAATAGGAAA
Source organism: Timema monikensis (assembly GCA_902151445.1). Lineage (NCBI taxonomy): Eukaryota > Metazoa > Arthropoda > Insecta > Phasmatodea > Timematidae > Timema > Timema monikensis. The sequence goes on along the minus strand of CABFVZ010000574.1, from coordinate 245,285 downwards.
AGGAGTGAAGCAGTGACACTGTTTGTTACCCAGTCTGTTCAACTTATATGGAGAATGGCTGGTCATAGAAGCCTTAGAGAGACTTGGCAATTTCGGGATAGGGGGACGTGTCATCAACACAGTAAAATACTCACATGATCTATAATTGCTGGCCAAAAATAAAGAGTTGCAGGAAATTATGCACCAGCTGGTGGGGACAAGGAGAAGATATGGTATGAAGATACACATTGAGAAGTCAAAAGTTATAGATATTTCTAAACATAAGGAGCTGCTGGAAATCAAATTTGGAAACAAGGAGTTGGAAAGCATAGAGCAGTTCAAGTACCTTGGAAGTCTGCTGACAAAGCTTGCCTACTGTACCAAGGAAATTAGGTCAAATATCGTGATGGGCAATGAAGCTTACAACAATAAAAGGTTACTACCCTCCAAAATTGAGTTTGGAATTGAAGAAAAAAGTGATGAAATGCTACATTTGGAGCATCGCGCTGTATGGAGCAAAAACTTACTCTCGAAAAGTTTGAAAAAAGTACTCAGAGTTTTAAAATGTGGTGCTAAAGAAGACTTTAGAGGATCAGGTGGACAGACAAGGTGACAAATGAAGTCTTAAGAGTTAGTGAGAAGAGAACCATTTTGGGTGTGATTTTTAGGTACAAAGATATCTGGATAGGACTATCCTTAGGAATAACTGTCTTCTGCATGACGTCATAGAAGACAAGGTTGAGAGAAAGAGAAGCTTGGGAAGGAGGAGGATTCAAATATTATATGACTTTAATGAAAGAAGAAAATCCTGGGAGCTGAAGGAGAAGACAGAGGACAGGGCGCATTGACGATCTAAGCTAGCTGACAAAATAATTTGACCTATCGTAGTAAAATAATATTAAGAAACAGAGCTTAATTTTTCCACATATGGGTGCTATCAACAACAGCTAGTGAATATCTGTGAAGGGTGACCTGGAATTTAATGACAAGTTTTTCTCTTCATTTAAAATGTTTTTCGTCTAATGCCGTTATATTCATTACATATATTCATCAACTGTTGGTATAACCATGGAAAGAAAACTAAACTTTGTTTTTAATGGAACAATATTTTATTTATTTTGGTCTAAAATAATGTAACTACATACAATAGCAAAATAACCTAGCTTTTCTCGCAACTTCTACACCCCCACTTTAAGTGAGAGGCATGTAACTTTCCCCTTGGATCCCGATTCTACCATACTTGATACTTGATGTAAATGTAGTGGTTCGGAAGCGCACCACAACTCACTGTTCTACCTTCAGTGCTTGAAAATAATGGTGCCGGTGGTTGACAAACTGTAGGTGCAGCCGCCGCGCGCGTTGTTAACATAACATCCGTGTTTACGAGATGCTGTAAATCAATTGGTCTATGCTAAAAATAAACCACCCCTCTCCCGTCTCTTTCCTGCATTGTAGTCATTACATGCTTCGCGAGGCAAACTGTTTACATGATCTGTACTTCCTTCCCCTCAATTATTAAATCACCAGCTCTTAATAGTTAGTTTTTCAGCCACCGAGCCATAGTTTGATAGCTGGAAACGCTACTACTTTTTGTTTCCTGTAATACATGTTAGAAATAACATTTTAGACGCTATATGCATTAATTAATGTTTAATTACCAATATTGACACCATCCATAGAAAATTTTCCGCAAGACCTGTCCGGTTCGGCATACGGATACATGAAAATAGATACAATATTCCCTCTGATATATCAATGTGCAAGCACCTGTTTTGCCTTAATAATAATAAAGTACACTCCGGTTATGCTGGAAGGTAGCAAGCAGTCTTATCTTGGCAGGCTATACCATGGCTCGACCTTATAAGCTACATCGTAGTGGAACCACGAAGGTTAAGCTTGCTCCCTTTCAGGATAAACGAAGGGTAACTTCATGGCGTTATTGCTACAGCAGTATTCTGGTAGGAGGGACAATATTCAACAGTTACAAAAGTCACTAAAACAATTTTAATATATTAATACATCAAGTCTTGTGATTCTGTAACTATCACTTTTGATAGATATGATTAATATTGTAAATATGCCGATAGATAGAAATGTGGTGGGTGTGGGGGCCAGATAGGAATGAGTTTGTTTTTGTCATGGCAATACGTTCACACTTGTAAATTATTTTATTTACTCTAATTTTCTCAATTATCGTGTTATTTAATAATGATTAATATGTTTACGAATAAATTTCCTCATGTGGCGTGCAGATAAAATGCGTTTGTATAAATAAACAAAGTAAAATGATTAGGAAAATTAAATGATCTCAGTGTATCTATGTCTTATTTAAAATTAATATGTGGGATATAAGAGTTTTCTCTTGAAATTGGTGAAACGACCTGGAGTCGTGTTAAGATGTATCTCCATTTCTAAGAACGGAGGAGGAGATAATTCATAAAATCTTGGGATATGACTCCTAATTTTCACTTTTAATTCACCTTACTTATCCTGTGTCCTAACATTAGTTTGAGCTGCTAATAGCTCGAAAGAAAAATAGAACTTGTAGCACCTAAAAAATAGTCTGTGATGGTATAATTGTTCTAGATCCAGCCGAATTTTTTTAAATGCATTTCCTTAGTGCATTATCCTCCTTTTCACTTTAAGCTAGTTTGTCTAAGTCTATTTTAGAAACTCATGTTGCCACAATGATGGAAATATAAATATAAATCGTACAGTAATTCATAAGCAAGTATTATTGAGTGGGGAGCTTTTGATAACTTTTTAAAGAACCTTTATTATTAATAACTTAAATAAGATACATTTCAATAGTGTAAAATTTTAGTGACTTTCACTCAATGTTGATAGTTGAAAATGGTCTTACTATTTAAAAAAAATCAGGGTTTATATGATCCTTTAGTAACATTTTCGCATGCGAATTATGTAATTCCGTCAAGTAGTCGAAACCATCATAACCCCTGACTACCCGTATAGATGGATAAGCAGTATTATTAGTGTTAGACCTGCACAATGCTCCAATTTCTGTTAGTGAGGGGATTGGGATTCGAATCATGGTTGCCAGCAGTGAGAGTGGTTCTCAAAATACGCCCTATTATGTTCACTCTTTTTTACACACACACACACACACACACAACCTATTGCATGTGCATTTCCTCTTAACAACATTATTCACCCTCTTCCATTAAATGAAGTAGTTACTCACCCTCGAGTTGAAACGTGCCAATAAAAACATACTCATCTACTGTCAAGACAGCGGCGCACGCGTACTTCCCCCCCCCCTTTTTTTTTTGCCTGATGTCCGGCGGGTCGGCACCAGTGACGCGGTTGGCGACGAGTAGTCGCCCATTGTTTCTAGCGCTTTCTCGTGAGGGTTTACTCACGCCATAGTTTGTCAAGAATTGCGGCTCTCACATGTCTGGTTTCGCCGCCTTCGAAAATATGAGGAGCTTGCGTGAGCTTAAATTACCATGTTTGTACAAATATATTTTGTTTGGTGCGGACGCTTCGCTGCTGCCGTAGCGCTACTTAAATGTGTCTTAGGCTTTTTTTGTGTTTTAATATTAACCAGGGTTCCCACCCCAAACTCCACCTTTTCGTTCTCCATGAAACACTGGGCTGCGAGACTAACTGTAATATTTCACCATCAGGGTCAAACTCTCCTTTTCTAAAAAAACCAATGATGACTTCGCAATATTTAGTCTAAATATAACTTCATCCAAATTAAGACTAACGACGGTAGACAAAAAGTGTTAAAATAATACCGCTTGATTATGTGTGTTTGTAGTCGCAGTTAAAAACATTTTGTCAACCAGGATATGCCACTTACGTGGAACAAACAATCCTTTCCTTCCCTCCCCGTTCGTCCCCTCCTTCTATGTTCACGCATCTCTTTTTTTTTTATTATTATTCATCGACCTTGCGAAAGCTGATGTCTAGAAAGTTCCTCGTTTGTCCGCTCTTTAGACGCCTGTGGCATCTGGTGGCACTACCACATAACTAAACTATATTACGTTCATTTATTGAAAGAAGCATAACATTCACTTTACATCGTGCTCAACGGGCTTTGATTGGATTTTAAGAGGTTTTAAAATTAATGACGGCCATAATAGTTCGATTATTGCTCATTATCTCGATTAAGATTAAACATAAAAATGGATTGTGCGATGTTTCTTGCACCAAGTCTGAGCAAGTTACCTGTACGGGCTGTACGCATACAAAATTACACAAATGAAGGGGGGATGAGGAAGGTATTTTAGAAGAAATGTATCCACATTTACTTGGAGGGAGTGAGAAACCGTTTAGGAAAAAAATCACCATTGCATCCGAACGTGATTCTAACCTTGATCTCTCATTCACTGGTCTCTCACTCACCAGGCAAACAGGAAAATTACGAGTTAGACCATGCGGGTCGATTGCACGTTCTTAATTTATGAATATTGTCAACTTTTCTCCACTTTTTTTTACAAGTGGTGGGTCAGTTTCGTTTTAAAATGTTACTATTTTCAACGTTGGTAAATTATTTTACACAATTTTGCAAAATAATAATAATAATAAAGTAAAAGTACTTAGTTTGGAACACTCGGGTACGAGCTTTCAACAAATTTGTATCTGATAGGCCCACATCGATTCAAACACATGTTTTACTGCCCCATCAAACATTGCGCTGCGTAACGACTATATACAAATCTCCATCAACATCCAATTGTCTTGTTTTAAACATGATTTACAGGACTTCATAGGTCAAGTTTATAAGACAAAAATTTCATTTTCCTATAATCCAATCTAGGTTGTATGGAATAATGGTGACTTTTTTTAGGGGGGGGGGCGACCTGAGAAACACAGAATTTGGTATTAATAAAATAGTGACAATCCAGATACCTCGCCGCGTAGCAAACATTTTCTAGTTTTATACACTGATTAATTTCGGTGACCCAAAAATTTCAATAAATGACCAATATAATTATACTAGAAACGCTAAAAAGACTTTGAATTTTAAAAAAAGTAAAAATACAAACAAAAACATGTTAAGAATTAATATATAAAAATATCAAACAAGCCCGTTACAAATTGGAACTAAAATGTATGTGTATGCAATGACAGATTATAGTAAACGGACTCTTTTGTGTTTCGCTAATTAGATCTACTTCAGAAGCAGTAGCAGCCACCCCTTCCCACATAAATATTTCTATCTTAGTTGTAATGATTTACCAGGAATGTGGATTTTCCTACCACAAAGGTAGTGTGTATAAAGTTTATTTGAAGCCTACATTATCTTCTCATTCTTGTCAACTGTGTATTGAAAAATATCATGTTTTTTTAAAAGTATTAATGCATTTTCAAAACATCGATGATATTATTAAACATAAGTCGGTAATTAAAATTGACTAAATAAGTATTCAAAGCATGAACGTATAACTTAAAAATCCAAAATGACAACGAAAAATGCTTTAAAAATTTAGCATAAAATTTATATTTCTGCAACTAGGGGATCATGAACAAAGTGTTTATGCCCATGAGCCTTTTCTGTGATGTACAAAAAAACGTGTTATTAAAATCCGAGCTCTGTGACTTATCCAGCTCCTGCACTTGGGGGCACGTGAAAAAAAGACCGGACTCGTTTTATTGGTTTTTTTGGGGTTTATTGGAGTCAGGGAGTTTGGGATTAAAATCCCAGCTGGATGGACTGACATAGTTTTACCTTCATCTAAATTCTTATTTCCTTATCCCTACCTCATTATTGTAAATATATGGATATCCCGGATGTGTAGTAAGACGCAAATCACTTAAAACAAATTGTTTTAAGAGACATGCATGATTAGGCCTGTGCTAGGAGATTTTAATCCCCCCCACCC
>CABFVZ010000574.1:186909-239410 GCA_902151445.1 Timema monikensis | reverse complement strand
CCCCCCCCCCCCCGGCAAAAAATTTAAGATGAGTCATGGGCATACACATTAAACTACTCTTTTTCACTCTTGACGCAAATATAATTTAAAAATTTGACTTTTGCTATTGTTTGGTCAGTCCTTTAGGTTAGACTGCTAACAATATTCTTTAATACATTTTATGATATTCATCTAACATATTAATAAATATGTTAAGCTATAGAATTTTAGGAATTTTTGTTGAGTTGAAAGTACCTCAATTTGGAATTTAAAATTATATTTTATTTATGGGTTGGTAGCCAAATAGGTCATTTGATGATATAACTTCTATAAAACCCTTTATGCTCCCGACACCTGAAAAACCAGGAAAAATTCTTAAAGATTGATGATCAAGAACCTGGGGGCTTTGATATAAAATAGATTAATACCTAAATATACTTACTATAACCTTACGACATTGATTTTTTTACTATATAAGGCCCCATTTGCTATATTTTGCATTTTAATTACCTAAATATGCGACTAAAAAATCCTTAGGAAATAAAAACAAAACTTAACTTTATTTTGAACGTTTCTAATATTGTGAATAGAATTTAAATCTTGAATACCTAGTCAAGTTAGGTGCTTTCGAAATACAAATCGTGTCTCCACGCTGTATAGTCTAAACACAATCAGCTGTTAGTCGGCAAAGTGTAAACCGGCCAGTGGTGGGGGAAGTGTTGGAACTTCTCTTGAGCAGAAAACACATTCCTGGCTCACTGCCCGGGCTAAATAAACCTCATCTCTGCGTGTAGGCACACACCTGCACCTCTCATCCTACACACTGGCGGCGCTCTCGATAACCGTCCCTAAACGCACGTCTGGATCCCTGGAGTCTGGGTTTCAAATCCATTTATCCTTGCAAAGGAGAGTGAATTCTAATCAATTGTATCAGAATTCACCTGGAGAAAGAATGGAAAGCATATATGAAAGGATATATGAGTCGCCCGCATCTTAGGTCATTTGGATACAAATATACCAGTTTCGTTTAGTCTGGTTTCCAAGTGACGGGAGGTTCGAATAATGGACTTGTGCACTGCTGTCTTTTTTTCCTAAATAAAAAAAAATATTTTCGTATAAATGCGGGTACATTCCCTCTAATTTTTAGCTTTACTTATCCCCATTAGTGTAAATATGCTTACAGCCCAGATAGGCAATAAAACATGCAACAAAAACAATCCACCCATTATTTGCCAGTAGAGAGGATATAAAAGCCCACACACATATTAGATCTAGGGACCAACCTTTGACCTTCCGCATTAGTGCACACCTAATTTCTGGCTTCAGAATAAACACTTTTCTTGAACTATACAATATACTCGAGTTTATTGAGCTTTTGTTTTCCAACGGCATTAAAATATTAGTTACAAATGTTGTGAGAACTTGAGTGTCATTAGTGGTAGTTTTCGCATGACGTCAGTTTACGTTCTTCGTAATGCGAGAGCCGTATTTATTACCATATTAACTGTCGGTTACTCCTGCAACCTACAAAATAGGCTGTAAACTCAACTCAACTTTCATTGCGTGCATGTTTTACTACACTATCTTTATCTAGCAAATATTAACTTGTCATAATGCGTGCGGGAGCGCTCGCCATTTTATGATCGAGAGTTTTTCATTTCAATAGACCTGTAGCTAAAAACGTTGACTACGTACCTAGCGTGCGGATTTAAAACTGGTCTATATTTTGACTCTTTATTGCCAGCGGATATTCGCCGAAATGATCTAAAGGAACATGGTGAGAAGGGCGAAACTGCGCTGGTGGGTACGTAAGTACAGTCTTGCCTGGTTTGTCGAGACTGGGGAAGTCTCAGGGTCTAATTCTAACCGAGTGTACTGAGGTGTTATTTTCACTAACATGTGGTGCCTACAGGCAGTGAAAACATGGGAAAGGTAGGGAATTTTTTGATGTCAGGGAAATGTCAGAGAATTTAATCAAAATATGAAAATTCGGGTGGTTTAAACACTTTTTAACTAATTCTACACTTAAAAAAAAAAAATTTAAGCAAAATTGAGATATAGTGTCTCTCGGTGTTAACAATGCATTGTCTATATATAGACCCGCCTCGGTGGCGTAGTTGGCTAACGCGCTTGTCGTGTTGAGCTGCTCGACTGCTGAGGACGGGGAGATCGAGGTTCGAATCTCGGTCGGGTGAACTGGGGTGGTTTTTCCTAAATGGTTTTCCACTCTACCTCCACGCAAATGCGGGTTCACTTCCTCTAATTCAACCTTCCAAATTCCTAATCCATTAGAGTAATTAGTACTTAAAGCGTATAACCCGAACGGGTAGTAAGACGCGGTGCTAATATTATTATTTTTCTATATAAAGCATTTTGCTAACGTGATATCGTTTTATAGATATTTAAACAAGGACACAAATAATACCTTAAACATTAAATACTGAATAAAGAACTAATAAGAATGCTGTAGTTTAGCAGCCGTTAGAATTTTTTTGAAAATATGTAATAAAAAGTAAAATCTCCATTCACTAAGTAAAATTGTATAAGGCTTAACTGAAGATTTTTTTAAATGTCTGGAAAACCTGTAAAAGTTAGGGAATTTCATAGTAAAAGTTTTGCATAGGCTAATTTTAGTAGGAACAGTGTCTGGTAGTTACTAAAGTTACTAAAACAATTTTAATATATTCATACATCAAGTCGTGTTATGTTCAGCCACTATTGATACATATTATCAATTTATATAAAATAACACAAATATTATAATAAAATGTTATCACTGCTCACTGCAAATAAATATGTTGGGGATTTTTAAACTTTTTTCTACCAAAATCAGCCTATAGCTACCCTAATTTTTTCTTTCTTTTATCACTCTACTTTGTTTCTACCCAAATATGGGAACATTTCTTTGAAATCCTACCTTACCCATACCTCAACCCATTTAGTGTTAATATACAGATTGCCCGGTTGGGTTGTAAGATGTGTAGCTCAAAGAAGGGTAAAAGGCTATTAAGTGCACTAGCATTCTCCTGTAAAAATCACATAGAATCAATCTCACTATGCAGGAAGCGGGAAACATAGTCATGCACTTGGCCTGTTATTGAACCCTGGACTGCTGTGCAAGAGTCGAGCACGATAACTCTGGATGGAGAATTTTTGCAACCCGCCCTCATTCGAACCTTCAGCCACTAGTTCCTAGTGTCAAGTACGACGTTGAAGGATACCGGTTCAATCCTTGGCGTGGACTCGATCACTTTACCATTCTGATAATGTTTCCTTGCCCTCGTTAAAAGTGGATATCAGACTAGCAAATAGATTTGAAATAGTTTCCTTAAAGTGGCGGTCATCGCAATATTACTTATGTTCAAATGTTTCCCCCTTGGTTTCACTTTAATTTTTTTTAACCTTTTATAAAACTATTTGATATAAATTATTCTACTCCAATATCAGTGTGTGTTTTTTATTTATTATAGCAATGATTTTAAACCTTTTTTTAAAACACTGCGTACTGAAAAAGGCGTTAAATTGTCGAGACACACTATCAGTTTAACGAGTATTAAGATTGTGTTCAAAAGCTCAATAGCTATGAATTCTTGCTTATCTTTATCTTCCCCTAAACTCCCGTGACACACCTGCTGGCCTTCGCGTCACACCGGTTGAAAAACGGTTGTATTCCTTGTTTATCTAAAATTAGTGAAATAAAACGTTTACTAATCAATCTAGATTACTATAAATCAAAAATCGAAAGGATTTATCAGTTAAGTGCAAGGGAACCCATTCTATCACCAAATGTCACTACTGTATCTAGAACAGTGGTTATTATTTCTATTAGCACCGCGTTTTAATACATATTCTGGTTATAATATTATGTACTAATTACCCTAATGAGTTAGGCATTAGTAAGGGTGAATTTAGAGGAAGTGTACCCGCATTATCTGTGTGTGAAAGAGAGTGGACAACTTTTAGAAAAAAACCTCATACACCGGACTGAAACTCGAACCCCAATCTCTTTGTCGTCGGCAGTATATTTTAACATGAGATTTACATCTTAGGCCATGCTGCCACCGAAGCAGGTACAGTGATTATAAACCTATGAGTCACGCACGACCCGAGATTGGATCTTAGAGGATATCCATCGATGTTAGATATATTTTGGGGGGAAGTTTATTAACTAACTATATAGAAAACATCATCATTAAAAAAAGTATCTCAATGTACTAATGGACAAAACTAGCAAAAATTGGAAAATAATGCTGCGATGTTGTATTTGGGTTATTGGATGGTATGTTACATTTTGTCAATCCATTTCAACAAACTTGTTTTTTTTAAATGGGCTGTTTTGTTATTTGGGTCGTGGGTCACGTTTGGTCATGTAATTGGGGTATCGTCTGAAAAGGCTGAGAACCACCGATCTTGGTCACACCAGAACATAAAATGGGGGATCTTTTTATTGTGTTTTCTTTTGAGATGCTGTGTATAGACAGGTACACACAATTTGCTATCCACATTAGCTCAGCACAGCCAAATTAAAAAGGTGTTGGTTCGTTGTGCCCTCAGGTGACACCGTCGTCCACCGACGTGGTGACGCACCAAATTCAGAGGCGCCTGGGCAACTACGACATTGTCAAGGACCTGTTCGAGGACGTCCCGAAGTTGCTGGGAATAGACTCCAACCATCCTCCGGCCAGTCCCGCCCCCTTCCCGTCCCAGGGCTCCGCCGCCTCCCGCGCTCAGGGCGAGTTCAAGAAGCCGTCCGCCGCCCACCACAACAACCATCACGGCCACCACAGTGCTCCCCGGGGTGGATTCGTGAAGCCGACGGACGGTAAACCGCCCTATGGGGGCCGGGGCGGGTACCCCGGCCAGCCCGTGAAGCACGGGGTCCCCGCGAGCAACGATCATCGGGCCAATGGTATCGTTCCACCCAAGGGGCCACCGGTCGGAGGCAGCAGGATTCATCAGACCAGCAGGAGTTTACCCAGGCTTCATGTCGGACAGGTGAGTCTTAGGGGAATCTGAAGGATATTTTCATTGGTATTTGTTTGAAGATAGGATGGGAAACCAACAAAAACAATACAATCAACCCATTTGATTATTGGCACCTTGTATCCTTACTTGGAATCCCACAAGTCAGTAGTGCTGACCTGTTTTGGTTTGCCCTGCTATGTCACAGGTATCTGCAGTCGTTTAAAAAATTGTAGCCTTCTTGCATATTAAAAAATGAGCTTGATGCAGACTTTAAAGAAAATATGCCCTAAAATTATTAAAGCACGTCAATACAATTATTTTATCTTCAATATATTTTGAATTCCTACTTATATCAAAAGGTGTATTTTCGTAAAAGCTTATTATTGTGACTAGGCTTTGACTGTGCTCAATATTGTTGAAGCTCATAGCTTCACACGACAACCCGATACTTCTTGGATGATTTTTGTCTCAGCCGAATGAGGTCGAGGTTTTAATATGATATACAGAAGAGTATCTATCAATAGTTTGATGTTCCGTATAGTTTGAGGTAGGGACAAGCCTGGTACACACTTTCTTACATAGACTAAACAAGCTGCGATTCTGAAGCAAAACAACTACCATAAGTGAAAAAACTAACACATTTAATAGCTTATTTTTCTTCAAATTATTCTAATATGTACATAATTTATATTAAGTAGGTTTTAGATTTAAAAACATGTAAATATTTGTATTTTTCTTGGCTATTTAGTGTAATTCGAAATGATCTTGATCTCATTCAACTAGAAATACCGAGACTTTTCTGTAATTTTAAAATGAGTCAAGGGCTGAGTTATTGGCACTTTGATACACGTGTGATTTCAGGTGTTAGAAGGACCCCGTTTTATGTTGAACCGATTATAATAGTTGGTGTTGATTGTGACACTAGTGCTATGATGTCTGTTACAGGGGCAGAGGGATTCTTTGAGTGGCGGCCAGCCGGAGCTCGAGAACATCCTCAAGGTAATAACTACCTTGATTTAGTCCTTCCAGTAAGGTAGAAAGTTGTGACTAAAGCAACATGGTATGCAGCAAAACATTAAAGTATGTTTATAATCTACAGTCTAATTGTCTTAAAGAACCTAATTTAACAGATAGAAAAGCTACTAGAACTATTTTCACATATTCCTACAAAGTAATGTTATCTTCAGCCATCATTTTTTATATCAATACTTATAAATTAACACTAATAATATAGTAAAATGTTATCATTGCTGACAGTAGAAAATATGTTGCAATTTCTAAAAGTTTCTACATACCAAACTTATACTAGCACTGAAGATGTGTTAAATAATTAGGATTCATTTTAAGACTGGGCATACAACTTAATACCCTCAAGATATAGTGCTACCCTCATTAAAAGTTTCCTTGAAATTTTAATGTGGACAAAAAGTATAGAAATAATAGCTTTGATACCTTATCTGAACACCCCTGCCCACCTACCACACTCAAATAAAGTTTTGCACGTGCAACTGATCTAAAACATAATTATTTTTTTCACTTTTATACCTCACTTGATGGAAGTAGGATATCTAGCATTGTAAAATAGACATTAAAATGTAACATCAAGATTTCTTCTACCAACACTTCACTGAAGATGCTTGTACCTGTGTGTTTTTTCTCCTAATTAATGAACTATGACCAATATTATGAACAAATCAACTGAATAATATACATTTTTACAATAATCAATTTACTAAAACTTTATTTAGCATTCTGTCAGCATTAAATATTTACAAGAAATAGTCAATGTTTTATCACATAGAAAAACTAGTCTTTATTTATTTATAATAATATAATTTTGGTCATAAAGACAAGAATATAGATAGTTATAGAGTAGAATTTAAGTGCGGTCAGCAGTGCTCATTTCCCTATGAAGAATCAGTTAAAAAAACAACATAACGACTTACCAGAAACTACCTGCGGACACGTATGTTTAAATTCAACCTACTTTAGGTTAACACTAAAATACTTCCCAAAACGTATGGTAAATGTACAGACAGTTGGTGAAATGGAACACTTACCAGTCTGTGATATGGAATAAATTTGACCCTTTGTATGTTAAAAAAAATTACATTACCTAATTATGTCAAACTAAAAATCAAAATTACTGGTCAAGTAAATTACATTTTAAATACTTTTTTTTCCCTACACACACACACATTGAAATCATGTCGAACAGAAACATTTTTAGGAGGAGGGAGCGTGTGATCACATTTATAAATTCACTAATTCATGCTTAGATGCCTATCCTCAACTCTTCATTTGACTTACTAAGGAATACTAACATTTTGGGTTTATTGCACTATAAAACTGAAATCATTGTTTATATTAGTATTTTGTATTACCTGTTATTTTAATAAAGCATTGAAAAATTGACAATGGCTTAGGTGTCTGTGGTTTGGTTTTAACCATTTTAGAATACAAAGTGTCATGTAAGTGATGTGGATTCGCGCGTGCGAGCCATTAATGTTGAGGTTTTATGTGTCATAAAACATCTTTAATAGCTCCCTTCACTTTAGCAAGAGTAGAACCAACATTTTCCCAAAACACACTGGAATATGTTTAAGTTAACCTTTCTCTTTTCAACAATTTAGATATATTCTCATGCCCATTTTTGAAACTGGTCAAATGTTTTTTTCACAAAAAAATAATTTCTTTACTTTTTTTTCAATATTGTGTTCAAAAAATGGATGCGTTAAATACCAATTTAATATTTGTTATCCTCACTAAACTCTTTTTGCATAGATAGTAAAATAGTAAATTTCTTTCCTTTATAAAAATAATATATTTATTATTATAATTATGTGTTGTCTTACAACAGGTCCATTCCTTTTGTTGGTGAACCTAGACCGCTAATGCACCCTGTCCTTCGCCTCCTCCTTCAGCTAACAGAAGTTTCTTCTTTCCTTCAAGTCATCCAATATTTGAATCATCCTCCTTCTTAAGCTTCTCTTTCCCTCAACGTTGACTTAGATGACTTTATGCAGAAGACAAGTTCCTCCTAAGGAGGTGTCTGATCCACTTTGCTTTGTACAGAAGAATCACATGCAAAATATTTTCTCCTCTCACCCACTCTTCTTAAGACTTCATCATTTGTCACCCTGTCTGTCCACCTGATCTTCTCAAGTATTCTTCAGCACCATTTCAAAGCTCTCCAGTATTTTGTTTTGTTCTTTATGAGAGTCAAGGTTTCTTATTCATATCGAGCCAAACTTTAATTTCTTAAAATTACATATGTTTGGTGAGAGAGGAAGGAGGATTGATTCTCACTCGGTCATTTTGACCTGTTGTACTAAATATACTTTTTAATGCACATTCATGAATCATCTATTATTTTCTAGCTAAATTATTTTTCTTTTGTTATTCCAACAAATTATTATTCTAGATATACCAATAAAAACATTAAAATTTAGGTTAAAAATATTTTGAAATAATTTATGAAAGGACTTTTCATATTTAGTAGTAGAATCCGATTCAAAATTGTATCAAGATGTAAATATTTTTTTCCTGGTCTTAACCAAAGGCTTTGTGTGTTTGTTACTTAGTCGCAAATTTAATTTTATCACATAATCACATATCCTAATAATTTATGTAAAACATTTATTGCCCATTGTTCTCTTGTGTATAAACTTTGAAGTGGATTGATTTTTAATAAAAGATTATAAAAGATAAAATATAATTTTTAATAAAAGGTAAATATTACCACAATTATAGATTATCTTTGTTAGATGGCAAAAATTATGTTTTACAAACATCTTGAAAATCTTTTAACTCGTTAAACATGAGAGATTGACACCTTAGCTCAGTCAGTAGCGTGTCTCCTTACTGAGCTAAAGGTCCCAGGCTTGATTCCCCTCATGGCTGAAAATTTATCATATTTTTGTGCACTTGAAGTTATGTTGCATTTCACTGATGCATGACCCGAGGAAGCCAACCGAGCCAGATAATTTATTTTGAAAACTCCACAAATAACAGTACTATAATACAGGATGTAAACTTGACTATTTAATACTGAAACAAAATTATTATTTTCGGCATTTGAGTTTCAAATAAATTTTTTTAACCCAAATTATTTAAGAATTAATTTTATTTTTAAATAGATAGTTTTACATTTACTCTTGCTTTTAAAGAATATTGCATTTAATTCAATATATATATTTTTTTCTTCTGCTTTTTTTTCCCTTATATTATTCTGCTCAATTGATAGAAAAATTTCCTCAGTCCCGGCACAGATTTATCTGATTTCCAAACCCTTCCTACACCTCTGACAAGACATCTTGTGATTGTGTGGAATGCCAGGTCACCACCGTGGTTCGGATTCCACGTTAAACTGTAGGTCCTTCATTTCTATCTCACAATCACCCTACCATTACACATTAGCGTAAGTGCGTATAACCCGAACGGGTAGTAAGACGCGGTGCTAATAATAATGATAGAAAAATTGTATTATGGTTTATATATAGGTTGGTTAAAGAACGCTATTGAGATCAGCACTGTTTGTCAATAGACACACATGAATGGCTATGCTAAAATTAATCTGTTTGGATATTTAAAGGACACCCATTCTTTCATCTAGTAGCATGTAGGCAGCCTTTCAAATTAAATTCTAAGCAAAATTGGTAAAGTGCATTTTCCAAATGTCGAGGTCTCAAGCTGAGAGAGCCCCTTGTGCCTGCATCATATATTGCACAATCATCTATGCTATACTAAAGTTCAAATTCTAGTGGTGCCGATGACTGTGTGTTTGGTGTATTTGTAAACTGCTTGATAAAATACTTTTTAAATTTTTTTTTTTTAAGTATTAACTAGACTTATTATAAAATGGGTAGACACTTTAACAGCAAAAATACATTATATTAATTGTCATACTATCAATTGTAAAACGCTTTTATGATACAATTTTATAAAAACTTCCCTCTTTTTGAATACCAATATAAGTTTATATACCTTTATTTACAGGCCATCTTTTCTTAGCAAGTGGTGTTGAATTGAGTTTATTAATTGACCCAAACTATTTTTTATTTTATTGAAAATTCATTTGTTTTCTCTTGACTAACTAACTTTTTTTCTGAAATAAAATTGTTGAGAATGGAGGACGGGGGGGAACTTATTTAATATTTTAATTAACACCAGAGGCCCTATTTATTCTAATTTTTTTTAGAATTACCTCTTACTAATCTTACCAATGATTTTAATTGTTGTCGGGATTAGTAAGATGATATTTAGAGGAAGTGTACCCGCATTTATGTAGAGGGAGAGTGGAAAACAATTTTGGAAAAAAAACACACTTTAGTACACCTAACTAAGATTCAAACCTTGATCTCCCTGTCATCGGCAGTTTAGTCTACTGTGAGAGTAGCATGTTAGACCACACTGCCACCAAAGTGGATCTCTGTTTATTGAAGTTTTAAGTGATTATTAGTAAAAGCTCCATAAACCTTAATGAGTAGGTTAAAGTTGTTTCTATGGATCAGTTTCATAGTTGGACTTAGTATGGTCCGGCACTTGAGGTCTACTAAATACAAGAATACACCAACCTAAACTTGAATGGACTAGGTAGGTGTTATCCTGTGTTTAGTATAGCACCGCACTTGAGGCTTGCTAAGTCTTGACTATGAAACTAGCCCTATATCAATGAAAATGTATTGTTTATTTTACAAAATTTTTTTTGTTAATCCAGAACAGGGGTGTCAAACTCAAAACAAGTGTAAGGGCAGTATTATATCATTAAGGAGGGAGGCACTGCGGACTGCACATAGGATTTTTATTTATTATATTATACATTTTAAATGTTTGTACAGAATTAAAAAGCTTAATTGGTTTTCCCTTTGACCCCTTTTCATTCTTAAAATACACTGATTTCTACAAACACATTTTCTTTTAAAACGGACTCAAAAGGCAAATTAAAAAAAAAACATTTTTTGATTCTCAATTTACAATATTAAAAACAGTTGCTAAAATAAAAATAAAATAGTTATGACAAAGACACAAATAATAAACTAAGTTCAAAATTCAGATATTTTTCATTTGAAACAAAATGTCAGGATAGTAATTTATCACATCTACTTTTGGTTGGAAATCAGGTATCGCTTCCCACTTATTAAATTATCAAAATCTGGAGACATATTTTGACTTGAAACAATCCTCATTGTGCTTTATAGATGTTCATTTGTAAGCTGACTTCTCAACCTGAATTTATTCACTTTTAAAAGGGAGAAAAACTGTTCTCAAATGTATGTACTTATGAACATTTATAGTATTTTAGCTGCGTTCATTTTGACTGTGGAATATTTATCACCCAAATACTTGGAGTAAAACTCTGTTAGGGCGGGTTTAAACACTCCTGTGGGCTGTATGTTTGATACCCCTGGTCCAGAGACTACAAATTATGGGGAAAAGGAGGAAAGTATAATTTTAGCTTAAATGGAGTTAGTGCTTCATCTTAGACAATCATGAGACCTTTCTAATGCACTTTAGATAATGGTTAAAAGAGGTATTTATGTTTGAATTAAATTTTAAACCAAAAGTATTTGCCGAGGTCCTTTATGAGTGATCTCCCTCGTGCTTAACACACATTTTAGTCTACACCACTGGCTGTTTTCACATAATATGAAGTATTTGACCCCACTGGGATTTTAACCAAAGTTCTCAGAGGAAATTTTTTGAAGCTCAACACTTCACTATCATAACCTACCACACCTGAGTAATGATATGATATGATTAATTTGATTAAGTTCTTACCATGTTTAGATTTTATTTTTTCTGTGCATTTTTTGTACATTTATACAAAGGATGTGTACACATTTACCTAATTACATGTAGCACATATTCCATCCCTTGATTTTAATATATGGAATAAATTACGGATCCCAGATATTATAACATTTCAACACCCTAGCTCAATCAATAGTTTGTCTATCCACTGAGCTAAGAGTCCCGGGTTTGATTCCTGCTTGGCTGAAAAATGTATCATTTTTGGAATGTGAGTTTACCCTTTCACAGTGATGAATTAATGGCCGGGGACTGGATGTTGTGTCTGTCCTAGTCTTATGTTAGATTATAAGGCATATGAAGCTACGACAGGTGTAGCAAGCTGGTAGTGGAAAATATATAGCTTTAATAAAAAACTTACCCAGGACACAGGCTGGAAACTGTAATGGATGTAAGTAAAGATGTTGATAGGAAACTAAAAAACAAACTACTCCATACGGGCTTAAAAACATTTAACTGGTAGCGGGTCCCTTGATTACCATAATATTATTTTATAACCGGTATAAATGTATAATAATTTGAAAGTGAAATGTAGATTAGATCTTCCACTAATGGATGAATTATTGTAAGAATAGTTTGCCACCGGGTGACATCATTTAAAATTACCCTAAATTAAAGAAAACACTTAACTCTAGTATATTGCAATGTGCCAAAAGTTTGAATGGTATATTTATTATTATAAAATTCTTGTTATGAATTTTCCCCATTATAATACTATTGTTTTAGTTGAATAACCTATATTAATTTGAATGCACACAATAATTTATTCCTAAATTTAAAAAAAAATTGTTCATGACTTACATTCATTTGTCATATAAATATTACTATTTGATTATGGCATGGCTTTAATTTCTTTTTTTATGTGTACATTGGTTGTGTCGTGTTTCAGGAGATGAAGTCTGTGATGGTGACTCCCCTGACTGGAATAGCCACCCCCCGCAAGGAGCCGGAGAGCAAGTTCACTTTCAACCCTCACCTGGCTGGCTATGTAAGTATTTTAATATGTTATTAACTAATTATGGTAGAATTATAGAAAATGAAGCACAGAAATTATTTTTAAAAAAACCAACAGATTTACAAAAATTAAAATATTTCATTGTTATGTGTTGGGATGTTTTACTAGTGCTTCATTTTCTACGTCTCTTTCATATTAATTATTTAATTATGTTCTTAATGCACTTTACATATTATAAAAGTATTATAACCCCACAAGAAATTAGGTTGACCCACATTGGCCGATTGCTCAAGTTCATCCCTTACACGAATGGAGGACTCAAAAATCACTCCAGTTTTGTCACAAAGTGATCTCTTGTGAAAATTATCATTTCAAGTAGTTATTGTCATAGATTATCCTCATTTCTTACTAGCTCATAATTCCTTATCTAAACATGAGCACACACTTTTATGATCGCAAGCACAGATAATAAATAAACTAAAAAATAATATTAATGACTATAATATACAAACAATTTGAATGTTATCTATGACAAAGTTTTAAATATCTGCTGTGAGAAATATCATGCTTCTTATTAGAACAATGATTGAAACTTCTAATTTTTAACAGTTTTATGTACTCATAAAACATTTAAAATTAGAAGTGAATATTACTCAATGCTTCACTTTACATTGGATCTTGACACAGATCAAAGTGATTGCTAGAATATACCGTATTTACTTTTTTAACAACCTTTCAGTTCTCTCACTGCTTCTCCCTCTCCTAATGCTAGTTTAGTTTTATGATCTAAAATTTATTCTAATATGAAAGTTGATTGGGTTATTGATACTCAAGTTTTGCTTTAATTTTAATTTAATAATTTATATATTTAGCACCGCGTCTTACTACCCGTTCGGGTTATACGCTTTAAGTACTAATTACGCTAATGGATTAGGAATTGGGAGGGTTGAATCAGATGAAGTGAACCCGCATTTGCGTGGAGGGAGAGTGGAAAACCATTTAGGAAAAAAAAAAAAACAGTTCACCCGACCGAGATTCGAACCTCGATCTCCCCGTCCTCGGCAGTCGAGCTCAACACGACAAGCACGTTAGCCACCGAGGCGGGTTTTTGCTTTAATAAGTGTGTACAAGGATTTTTTTTATCACACAAAATTTAAATTTTCGGTAAGTTTATAATAATCGTTGTTGAAATTCCGAGTGCAAACATTATGGTTGCCACATGGCCTGATTTAAAGTACAGTACCACATCCCTTAACACGTCCCAGTGCTAATTTAATTTGTAGATTCATTGTGTTTATATAAAGTTTAAATATATAGTCCAAATTATAATACAGATATCCCAGCAGGTGAGACACATTGCATAAAAAATAATGGTTCCTTTAAGTTGAGTAATTCTCCATTGAGTAAAGTGATATTACTATGCTAAATGTGACGCTTCACTTTTACACTCTGATAGTTTTTTTTTACATACATATTGTATTTTCTTGATTACATTGAATGCATATGAACTACAGTCCATCTAATGAGTGGTACTTTCAACCCTGTTTACAACACTCAGGTTACTATGATCTCATATTTCATAGCATTTAAAAAAAATGTTTTATGGTAAACTGAACATATAAAATTTGATACTGGTTACTTTTAATTTTGAATACTCTCATTTTAATTGATAATTTATAAGCAATGAGGTTGATTTTCTTACAAAAACGAGTTATTTCTAATGAAAATACACTGAACTTTAACTTTTCTTTCACCCCTCTTGACCAGTGATCGATCCCTCCTTCTTTCACATTTCTAAAATTGCTGACCTTATAACAGATATTAATATCATAGGTTCTACATCAGTAGTGATTAAATTTATTATTGTTTGAGTGGTTTACATTATTTAGATGAAATATTTAAAATTATAGTGTGTTAATTGGAGCCTTAAACTAAATCTTTACAGAGAAATAAGAATTTAAATATTATGAGTCAATTTAAACAAATGTAAGCCTTTGCTAACTGAACTGGTATCAAATTCTTAAAATTGTATCTGAATATATTGAATTGAACACACGTTAAGACGTATTTATGAATTTCAAAATGTGTTCACCTTGTCCCCAACTCTACAATAATAAGAAACTCTGTACTGTGTACATTTTTTCACCACAATATAGTTTTCCCTCTTATATTTAGCCTTCTCATCCTGATCTTTTTGATTAAATAAGTTATTGATATAGCTGGCACACACAGTATACTAACAAAAGGCTTTCTTGAGATTCCAATAAATGACTGCACTATGAAAACCTAAGTACCAAGGAAATCAACTTGTGTTAAGTTTATTTTGCCTCCTCCACTCAGAGTATTCAAAACTTTTATTATTGATAAGATTTAATATAGATATATGGTTCTAGCTTCCCTCTATTCATTGTGATCTCCTTGTGTTTCAGATGAATGGCATGCCTCCTCCTGTTCAAGAACATAGAAGCCGTAAGTTGCTATCTACTCTTTGGATATTATGACTATTTATTTTATCATCACATCTTACTACCTCTTCAGGTTACATGCATATAAGATAATTGCTCTAATGAGGTAGGAATGGGTAAGGAAAAAATTAAGAGGTAATCTAGCGTGGAAGGAGTGGAAAATAATTTTATGGTAAAACCACCTTCGAACCTGACTGGGATTCGAACCTCAATCTCTATGTCAGCAGCAGGCCAGTCTAATACAAGGGTGATGTCTTAGACCATTTGGTCACAGAAGTTGGTATATGCCTCTATTGATATAACATTGCAATTCAACTTGTTTAATATACTTTGTTTTACACTCTTACTGTTAAAAATATCAACATTTTTCAATCACATTCAAATTTATAAAACTAAGTTCAAAAAACCACGAATGAAATGTATATTTTCAATGAACAGCGATATTATCCACAAATTATGTATTTTTGTTCTTAGTTTGGATACGAAATTTGAGCACCTTGAAGCACATTTTTCTGTGTGTCTATATTTGAATTCATCCAATATCTTTGTCTTCGGTATTAAATGTGTTAAAGAAAGTCTTCACATAATTACTGTATCTCATGTCTAAATCATACTGTACCCAAGAATTTAACAGTAAGTTGAAATTCTCTTAACAGAATTATATAAAATATAGTCTCTTAACCATCCTAAAATATTTTACATACTAGGGAAACAATGCATTTATTATAAAGTACTTAATAGAATGGACACTTAGTTTACCTTGACTGATTACACTATGATGCTATCTTATTATTATTATTATTAGCACCGCATCTTACTACCCGTTCGGGTTATACGCACATGATGCTATCTTACTACTTACAATCTATGCTATGGTGAAATTATACAAGGTAAGCCTGGTACCTTAGATTGTAAACAAAGTGTAGGCCCTACAGTAGGCTATCCAATCTGATTTATATCAATATTCATCACTGTCATGACTGTCTTAATTCACAATATAGCAAAATTATGCCCTATAGAACTTGGGACAAATCAATCAACTACTTAAACACAAAAGTTTTTCATAATTTTTCCCAGGTGAATACTGGTGAATTTCCAAGAAATTCTATCTTCTCACATTGTGTGTATGAATTAGTGTAAGTTATAATTAGGCAGTAACACACACAAAACTTAACAACTCATGTGAAATAGTTTGTATTTTGATTTGATAGCTTATGATAATACAAAGCACATTACTATTGTATACATTGTATAGGTTTTTAACACTTCAAAAGGTTTATCAAAGGGTAAAGGTACCTACCAAGGTAACTGATAAGAGATGCACATTTATATTTTGGTTTGGATAACTTATTTGTTGTCTGTATTTATTATATTTGGCAAAGTTAGGGTCAGTTTACCTTGTCTTACACTTAACCAAAACAATGTAACAATTATAATTATGATTGACCATAATGTAAATGTAATAGCTATTTGACCTTCCATTCATTCATACATCCATTCCAACACACACACACACACACACATACACACAAGCAATGTGATGAATTAATTTTTGAAATCGGCCAGGCCAGGCAAGTTCCTTATTGTGGAGGGTAAAGCATTCCATGCTGGATCTGGGAATGAATATAAATAAGGTTCAGATTTGTTGATTGGGATGCTCATAGTTTTAGAGCATGCTGATGTTTATTTTCAAGTAAATTAAAATTGGTTGACAAACTCTGTGGTGAGAAAGTTTGTAGGCTCCTATGTATTGGTTTCTGATAAAATGCCTCGCACATTTCCCACTAGAAGCTCAAATAACCAGCATGTACCATTATATGCAATCACTAATGTAAATATGTGTCAGTGTTTTTACTTTCATTTGTGCTCTACCATTTTCCTAATATCCTCTCATTTTATTTATTACAAAATGTTTTTGCTCGATGCACTTTTTTCATACATATAATGTCTCTAGAAGTATTTTAAATTGCTCAAAGCAGCACACATCATTGGAATCTTTACATTAAGCTGTAACACAGCTACTATTTATATCTCTATGGCCTAACACCTTTAGCTCACTTGGTAAAATGTCTGTCTACTAATCTAAGGGTCCCAGGTTAGATTCCTGGCATGGCTGAAAAAATTATCATTTGTGAAGGGAAATGGGGTTTACCCTTTTACAGTGATGAATTATCGCTCGGGGGATCTGAATGCTGTCTATGTTATAGATTAAAGCTCATCTATAAATCGTGGTCTGACATAATCAGCCAGTTCAGAAAGCCCAAGTTAAACACCCCTAAATAAATGAAGTATGAAAATATATCTCATTGGGCAAATCTCATGCACTACAACAGTAGTTGGGCAGTGCACGTTAAACAGGATAGCCACGCACATAGAAAAACAAAACACAGGGAATTTTTTTTCCTGGAAAAAGCAGGGGAAAATTAGGAAATTATGAAAAAACTAAACTATTCTGTAATATTTGGAAATTTGGTACATTTAATCATAAGCTTTGTGTAGCAGACCTTTACATTGAATAGAAAGCAAACTAAAGAATGCATCACAAAGATTAAAGCACATGTCCTATCCCTCACATAAGCTCTGAAAAATTGGGTTGTGTAATGATTACATGATTTTATTTCACCATTAAGATAACATCATCCTGTTCTAAACACCAACTATATGACCTCACACAATTCACTTTTGTTTAAAAATGTAATTCAATTTCCCGTACCAATATCTGGAAAAATGAGTATTCCTTGTAGAAAATATAGAAAAAAACAGTGAATTTTGTATTAAGAAAATGATGTCAACCTTGATTAATATTTGAACATACAAAGTCCTAGCCAAAGTTTGTAATTGAACTAAAAACTGATAACCAAACTAAATCTAGTAAATCATCCTGTAACATCTTATTCTTTATTTCACTAACACATTTTCACTCTAGCAGTAAACATTCAAATATGCCATGTCATTCATATATGCAGATATTTTAGTGTGCTGGTACTAAAATTATCTATACTAATTACCTTTTTTTATTACATTGTTTATATTTTCTTAGTTAAAATATGCCTGCAAACAAACTTATTTAGTTAAAAGCAGAGATTTGGGTCCATCTCCAAAATATATCCAGCCTCCTCTATACATATGAAATTATAAGATTCATTTTATGCAAACAATATTTTGTTTCTCTTTCACACAAACATACCTGTATTTGATCTTATCAGCACCCAATCAAGACAGTGCTTACAAAACTGATTCCGATTAAGATGATTTTTTCAGGTGGAAAAACCAGAAATTATGCTTGAATTTTGAGCATCAAGGAAAAAACCCGGGAAAAATGCTTGCATTTTGTCATCTGTTGGGTACTTAAAAAATTTTAGAGCCCCTAATCAAAAGTGTGACCAAATTAATCTATATTAATTTTCTTGGACTCAATTTTTACTAAATTTTCAAAAAAATCACACTACTTGACATTTTTTACCATTCATACGTCTTCCAACATGTTTTGTCTAGTTAATCAAAAGGCATCCAATTTTTTAAATATGAGGGAAGGATTTCTTCTAATAGATTCTAGATATAATTAATATTCCAAAAATGTTCAGGTAGAGATTACTTTAAATAGTTACTAGGGGCATTCATATCTCAATAAATTGCTTGGGGAAGACCACGCCAAATACTGTAGCTTCTTGAGGAATCTAATTTTATAAAGTTTCTGGACGAGGACTTCTCTAAATATCTTCTAAGGGTACCGAAAATTCAAAAAGAATATAGGGGAGAACCACCCCAAATATCTTAAAGAGTAATCTAATTTTTTCTAAAACACAAAAGAAGGCCACTCAGAATAGGTTCTGGGCAGGAATTGACAACTTTTTTTGGCCTCGATCAACTTTTTACATCTATTAAAGGTCCCACGATCACCCCTAGTATATCCACTCTACTTTTAATTTTTAATTATATACATCTTCTATATATTCTATAATTTCAATATTTACTCCAATATGTCCCTGCCTTTGTATAAAATAAATATAATACATACTTCATTCACCCTGAAGGGTAGCATTCTTACCTTGACAGATCACATGTCTTATAAGCTGTACCATAGATCTATAATGCAAGGTAAGCTTGCCTTTTCGAGTCGATGTAGTTTTCTTAGATGATAAACTGAAAATTGCTGCAAGATCGACCTGTTGCCAACCCCTGTTTGACTGGGGGGAGGAGCTTTTTAAAAAGAGTTTTTTTTTAATCCCCACCTCTTCTTCACAAATAAGGTTTCACCACCAGTGGTTGTAGCACATTTGTATACATAGCCTACTACTGTTTAACTTGTCTTCTCTATACTCGGGGCTTAGCACAAATCAAAAGTAGAAAAATTACTTTATAATCTAGACACTTAAAAAATGGTATGATAAGGACATAAAGTAATTTCTTGGCGGTATCCATTTTTTGGGGTAGAGGGGTTCTCCATGTGCCTCATGGCGAAGTATTCCAACAGGATATATAATAAGTATTTTTTTTATATAACAAAGACTTATCTTGAAGTAATTTAAAGTGTTTTAAATCACTGAAGTACTAACATTTAGTGGTGTGTTCAATACATCTTACAAAACATTTTCGTTTATTATCATTTGTTCAAAGTCTCATCATCACAGTAACAACTTTTAAAAATCAGGTAAATCATTTTGTTTTGCCAAGAAAGTCGGGAATTATGTCGGAATTTTTTTCTAGGCTTGGAGTGTCCACTTTGTTCTTGATTAACTCAACATTTTATCCGTATAAATATAATTAGTTTAAATTGTATAGCTTAGTCTAGCATAATGGGGGATTTTATATAATGTGTGCATTTGATGCTAAACCTTATCTATTGCAAACTTGTATGGTTATATTCTCAAATCGGGTAAAATAAATAATTCCCAAATGATAAAAATTTAAAAATTATTTACTAATATACAGTTAGCTCCTTGAAAGAGGATTGTAGGTTTTTGAGAATATACTGAGAATCATTTGTTGACTTATGCATCTGGTGTAGAGTTTATGGAAAACAATGAGGCAATAGTTAGAAGGAATCTAGAAATTTTGTTTAGAAAAACAAAGAAATATGTTTTGGAGTAAACGTGGATAGAAACCAGGTATATGGATTTATGTTATATTCCAAAAGAATGGATCTATAGAAATTGGTGACATGCATTTTGAAGAAGTAAATTAAAATACTTGAGGACAGTGCTCCTACAGATGAATGAAATTCAAGAGGTCATAAAGAGAATCCATACAGGTAATGCTTGCTATTATTCAGTTCATAATCTGTTGTCTTATGTCTCAAAATACAACTGATCTTAATTAATCATATTCATGTTGATAGAAATATTAAACTGAGATTTTACAAAATTATAATCCTACCTGTGGTTCTCTATGGATGTGAAGCGTGGTCTTTCTCTTTGTCTTTGTACCAAAACAATAAATTGTCTATGTTTTAAAACAAAGTAATATGAAAGATATTTGGCCCTAAGAATGATCAACTAACTGGAGAATAGAGAAAGCTACATAATGAAGAACTTCATGGCCTGTATGCATCTCCAAACAAATTACGGATAATAAAGGCACATAGGGTTAGAGGGGGTTGGTTTAGGATGACAGGTGTGTAGACAAAATCTTAGTTCAGAAAAAAGAGCCCTTGGTAGACCAAGTTGTTGATGGGAGGTTAGTGCTAAAATAGATTTGAAGGAGTTGGAGTGTCATCAGGTTAGGGATTGGATGGAAGTGCATCAGAATAGTGTTGAAAGGCATGCTTGCATTCTAGGTACTACTCACTTTTGAGTTCCTTAAGACTAGAGTGTTTGATAATGTGTTAATAACAGCATTTCAATACTTTTGTGGTGTTTTAATATAATATGCAGTACTGTAACACAAAATAAGATTATCAAATACAGGAAATTATTCTACTAATTATAATATACCAATTGTAAATAAATGAAGCTAAGATAGCTTGAGATTTTTATACTTGTAAACTTAAACTGGGTTCAGTTAAAAGAAATATATATGAGATTTTAGTTAAGTTTGGGAAACCAAAAATACTTGTCAAGCTACTTAAGGTATGTTTGACAGATACACATGGCAGGGTGAGTCAAATATCATATCAGATACTTTTGAAATTTATAATGGATCGAAACAGGGAGATTTACTTTCCCCATTACTCTTTAATCTATCCTTAGAGTATGCTTTTAGGGTAGAGCAAAAGAGTAAGGAGGGGTTGGCATTAAACGGTACAATGCAGCTATTAGGATGCACATATAATTTAGCTTTGTTAGATAATAGTAATGAAAGTGTTGCAATAAATTCAGAAATTTTATTATAAGCCAGTATGGAAATGGGTTTATAAAAGAATGCTGAAAAGAAGTAGGCCTTTATTATCACACATTGAGCACATATTGAGGAAAATAATTTAGACATTACTGTGAAAAACATATTATTTGAAATAATTAATAAGATTAAATATTTATGAACAATTTTAATTAGCATTAACAATATTAGTGTGTAGATTAGGAAAAGAATACAGTGGGAAAGTACATGCTATTACTCAGACAGATAACATTAGAAAGGACTTGAAAGAGATAGGGTGTAAAGAGATGGGCTGAATAGAACTAGCTCAAAATAGAGATAGGTTGCATACATTTGTAAGTGTGGCAATGAGCTTTCAAGTTCCTAATGCCATAGAGAAAGTAATTAAACTTTAATTTTTGTTAACACCAATTTAATTTGATATTGGTATTTTAAAATTAGGATGAAAGCATAAAAAAGACAAAACATTTTTAAGTTCAGCAAGATTAAATATTGTAGCGATATATTATACTTGAATGTGTTTTTTTGATCAAAAATGTTGTATTAAGAATAAATAATTGATTAAATAGATATAAAAATGTTGTATTAAGAATTAATAATTGATTAAATAGATATAAAATGTATTGTGATTACCTATTTATTTTGGTGGTGTAGATGAACTGAACGATTTACCAATTTATATATATTTTTATTTTATAAATAAAAGTGATACATTACTAAAGTTTGACACCACATATTTACATAGTATACATTAAAAGTACATAATTTACTTCATTTAGGGCATAACAAATAAATAACCTCATAAAAGGAGAATATGTTTAAATAAATAATTTTGAAATCAAAACATATTTAGTTTAAAGTTTTTTTATCTTTTTATTTGTGAATTTATTAGTTACCTTTTATTTTATATGGTGTGTCTTACTAATAGATTAGGCTATCAATATATTTACAATAGAAGGCTAGCAAAGAGAAAGGAAGTAGAAAGTCATTTACATGAAAACCGAGTGAATAACTCAGGAAAAACTACCTTTGTTATTCGCTAAGCAAACAAGACAAGATTCATCACACCTGAATGTTTATTATAACCTTTTTGAGGTATTTAATCCAAGATCTAGATGGGAAGGGTGGGTAACATGAAATTCATCTGTATTAGTCTATGGAGAATATATGAAGATAATTTGTGAAAATGAATAGAATAGATTTGAGCCCAAAGCTTGCATCTTACTGGCAACACATTTTTCAATTCAAATTAGTTGATGGATACAGGAATCAAACCCCGGACACTTGGCTTAGTGCGCCAATACTTCAATGATAGGTTAAATATCTTAAAACTTCCACTACCATATGGGTAAATAGAATAAAAATATATTTTTGATATAAAATAATTTACAGAAATAAGTTCAAAAGAAACTTGTTGATTTTAAGATCCAAACGAAAAATTTAAAGAAAATGGTCTTGTTCCCTGGAGATATTTTTTTCAATTTAACCTTCTTCAATGGCTGCATGATCTAAGCTGTCACTTTTTTATTAGACTAGACTGCCAATCAAAGGGCGATTGTGATTCAAATCTAGGTCAGGTGTACTGAGGGCAGTTTTTCTTAAATGTTTTTCTACTCTCCTTCCACACTAATGTGGGTACACTTCCTCTAAATTCACCCTTCCTCATCCCTTGTATATTAGTGGTATTAGTACATATGCTTGCAAGATGAACAAGTAGTAAAACGCAGTGGTAAACAAAATTAGTTTTTTCTTAAATATATTACAACTAATGTTTTATTAGTCTAAACTTGAGTAGTAAATTTTGCTTCCTTATAGATATTTGTTTACAAGACTCATATCCTCGATCAACAGAATAATGGGATGTTATTGAGAGAGATGGTAACTTTCAGCGATAGTAACTTTCAGCGATAGTAACTTTCAGTAGCATTCTTCAAGTCTTGAAAATTACAAGTCCTTCTCATTGGCTTTAATTCAAACTTTATGTTATGGAGGGCTGTGAGCATTGAGCCAAGGCCCAGCTGAGGTTAAAAAAGGTGCTGGATCAGGCTGAAAGTGGCACTGTCGTCCAATTCTTTGCCATTCTTGTGTGATACTAGTCTCACTTTGTTTCGATTCCATGTCAGTCTTGTTGAGTTTAAATCTCAGTGGATTTTTCGTTTAAACTAAAATTGTACTTATGCACACAACTCTGGTTAATTTTTTTCAATCTTGATTAGCAATAAATCAAACACAATGCATGGAAAAAAGTTTAGTACATATTAATAATTTTTTCAAACGACAAGTTATTTAATAGCACATGTTTTTATTTTTTGGATGTTTTATTTATGTTTAAGATAGTCAATAGTTAAAAAGTGTTATATCTGAACAATTTATTAACAAGATAAAAATAAATGGCCAAATGATAAAAATGTTAACCATGCATATGTATATAACTGTATACTTTATTAAATGTGTTTGGTATGCAACAAGTTAAATTAATTTATTATTAAAAGTGTTAGAAAAAACTATGAATTTATACTCACCAGACACCTTGCTTCACCTGTGATAGTTTTCAATCTCAATTCAATTTCAATTTCCTTTATTATTTCAATAAAATTGTAAATTGTTTTAAAACATATCTATACATCCTTCACCTTGGTTAATATATGAGGGTTGATCAAAAAAAAGGTTACACTTCCTATTATTTAAACATTGTGATGTAGTTGAAAGCTCATATATGCTGACCTTCCCACTAGAGGACTCAAATGGTCAGGGTTGTGTCATTAGCATGAAGTGTGCAGCGGCAGTTCAAAATAGTGACTCTACTGGAAAACTTTCTCTTATTGAATTGGGCCTTGCAAAGGTATCATTTTAGATTTCTTCTTCCTTGGTGAATCACTGTCTTTCCATTCTAAGGCTGCTCACTTACTTCTGGGGGTTAAGTGATGGAGCTTTGGCACATCACCAGTCACACTCCAATTCAGAAAACTCGGTCCCTCCAACGCATAACGATGTAGTAAACTCAAAGATGGCATCTTTCATTGTGCGTTGTTATTTTCTATCGACGCATGTGCCACCCCATATTACACGAATTTTTTAATAATGCAATTCATCACCATATGACTTGTTGCACACAATAGCATAATCCAAAGTCAGTTGCACTATGCCACAAAGACATTCCGGAAAGTTATCTGGCTTTCCTCTTGAATGAGTTCCACTATATATGCAACATTGACCACATTTATTGATTTGAGGAGCTCTCTTGGCCACTTCAACCCTAATTGTTGTTTGTCATTAATTTTTTTACCAGCTTCAAAAGCATATCACCATTTGGCAACTTGTTGCTTTGCCATTACTCTACTGCCATACACTTACACAATTTGATGATGAATCTCACCTGAGGAAACATTCTTTGCCCACAAAATGTGTATCTCTCTGCACACTTCGACAAGAGACCAGTTTTCCTAGCGAGTCAACATTTTGAACTGCCCCTGCACCCTCTTGGTGCACATATCATACTAGTGATACAACCCAGAGCATGATCCTTATAGTGAGAGGGCCAGCCACGTTTGCGCTTTCAATTACATTGCAATGTTAATAATAAGTGTATTTTTTTCTTTCTGATCAGCCTTGTAGTAAAATTATTATGTATTAATAATGCATTAAAGAAATATTTTGTGAGTTATTTGAGGTTAGATAAAATTGATGTATCATAATTCATGGTTTTGCAATACTGTACGTATCTCTGCCTCAGGCTGAAACCATTTTACCACTTGTGCCAAAATTTGATATCCTGTGTTTCTAAAAGGTTCTCCCAGAAGGTTTTCTTGGAATTATCTATCTTATCCTAAAATTAAGGATATTCTACTTAAGGGTGAAAGAAAATAAAGCCATTATTTTTAAATCAGCCTTAACAATTTTGAATAAAATTCATATATAGACACTGATAAACATCATAAGCAAAATGATGCATGCATTCATCCAAATAAATGAATTAGGGAGCACTTTACAGTTGGATATTTAAAATTTTGATAATATCCCCAAAATTCTTTGAAATACAAAATAACTCATCGTTAAGTTGGACTATTAAAATTAAAAATATTTTATGTAAAATATATTTCTGCTAAACCAATAGTTTCTGAGCTATAAGCAAATATTTATATTATTTATACAATAAAACTCAACTTTTATTGAAGTTCGGTTGTACTAGTTGTATTAATTCAACGTGAAAGACATAAATATGTAATGTAGAATTATAATATAAATGCACAATATTTATTAATATTTGAAGAGATTGGTAATAATAATTAGAAATTATAACACATTATAATAAAGAAATCTTGAAATTATATCAAATGTCTAAAAAGTTAAATACATTAAAAAAATTGTAGATTCTTTATCACATTTAAAAACTATGTGTTTTTTAAAAACCACAAAGGATGATGTCGTCATGCATATATTTTGTATCTTATTATAAAATTGAGAGTAGCCAGAACAAGTTATAAGGGTTTAAAAAATAAAGAATGTATAGAATTGAGTTTATTTCTTATTTGAATTCCTTGTTCCTTGGTACTGCTGCAAATGCTGCAACCTTATAAATACTACAACGGCATCATGCTCAGGTCTAATGAAAGAGAAAAAGAAAACACACCATATCAAATCATGGTCAAAACACAATGCATCAAAACATGTTGTAGTATCTATAACTTTGCAGCATTTGCAGTGATACCAAGGAACAGAGAATTCAGATAAGAAACAAACTCAATTTTATACATTCTTTATTTTTTTTAAACCTTATAACTTGTTCTGGCTACTCTCAATTTTATAATAAGATACGAAATATATGCATGACGACATCATCCTTTGTGGTTTTTAAGAAACACATAGTTTTTAAATGTAATCAAGAATCTACCATTTTTTTAAATGTATTTAACTTTTTTAGACTTTTGCTAACATTTCAAGATTTCTTTATTATAATGTGTTACAATTTGTAATTATTATTTATAAGATTTATATATTTTTTATTTAAGTCTTTGA
The DNA here is from genome assembly GCA_902151445.1 of Timema monikensis. Classification (NCBI taxonomy): domain Eukaryota; kingdom Metazoa; phylum Arthropoda; class Insecta; order Phasmatodea; family Timematidae; genus Timema; species Timema monikensis. Next base: position 212,905 of record CABFVZ010000574.1, on the reverse strand, counting down.
AAACGAAAATGATTGCTATGATTGTTAGGGGAATATGATCCTCTTTTTTACTTTTTCTCGCCTCTCGAATAAAGAAGTATTGTGGTTGTCTAAAAAATCGAACTCAGATTCCAATAAATATTGACTTTTATGAGCCTTTAAAACCGTAAAGGGGTTTTTTCTCAATGCTACCTATATTTTTATTTGTTTGTTTGTATCTTGGCCTAGAGCTGAAACAATTTGGTCAATCAGACTTGGATTTGGTGTAAAAGGTTTTCATAAGGTTCCCCCAAGAGTTTTTTGAATTATTAGTTTTGGAAATTTACTGAAGGACAAAAAGAGAGAAAGTTGAATTTCTCTAACTAAGTATGCTCTAACGATTTTGTATCTTTGCATTGTTTAAAATTACAAACAAAATTATAATTTTTGTTTTCTCTTTAAAAATGACTTGAAAGGTACTATAGAAAAACTAAAATTTCCAATTTTGATCATATAATCATAACTATTTGGTATGTGAAATAAATTATCTTTGTCGAGTTTTAGTACTATTAAAAATAAAATATTTTAATTTGGGAATATATTTTTTATAAAATGAAAAGTTTCTGAGCTGTAAGCAAACACAGATATGTTTCATGGAGCGCTTTGAAATAAGAAATTGATTGTTAAACTCTTTGTTGAACAATATTCCTTTTTTCTAAAAAATATTTCTCTTAACAGTAACTACAAAATATCTTAGATAGTTTTCAACCGGATATTCTAAGTTTGGTTCTCCCACTATTGGTATTTTAGTTTAAAGTGTAACTAAATGCCTGGCTACTTCTATATTGATAAATATGGTTAAAGTAAAATTTGCCTTTTTTTTTTCCTAGCACTTAGTTTTAAAAGAGTGGGTCAAAGGAAGATAAAATACTAAACCCTATGTGATTCATATTTGGTCAGATCTATTTCTAGCCTGTCATTAATATGCCTAGAATTCCTTAAGATAGTTCACTCTATTGCAAACACTCCATAACCTTAATTAATTGATATCCTGTTAACTAAAGTTTAATACTTCGTTCAGTCAAATTAATCAAACTAAAACACCTTCACCATATCCTGCTACTTACTACATTCACTTCTTTTTTTTTTTTTTTCTAATCAAAATAAGAATAGCCATTATGCAGTGAGGTTTTTTTAAGATTTACTTTTAAGGCAGGTAAATTAAAATATAATATGCTAGAAAATGGGTGAACGATTACTTTACTTTTATTGAAACTTTTATTTCGATACACACACTTAATTGTTTATATAATTGATAACTATGTATGGTTTTATTTGGAACTGTCTGTTACTATAATCCTAAGAAAGTTGTCAAATCTCGCATTTTAGGTTTGATCTCTTATGAAGTCTGGTTTACAGACTAAAGACTAGACGTGGTCTAGACCAGCGGTTCCAAAACTTTTTGAATGGCATACCACTCCAACAATTTGCGTAATTTAGAGTACCACCAAGATACTGTTGAATATTTACTATTTTGGTGCATTTTTTATAACTTCCAGGAATATGACAACACAGATTGGATGGCTGTCCAAGCTTGAATCAATGTTGCCACATCTGCAACCACTGATAAGTCTCTTTTACTTTTGGTTAGACTTGGTATTAATATATATTTTAAGATTTGATGGGGTCCCATATTTTTATAACTTTAATTTGCTTGTTTTGTTTGGTTTCTCACGGGCAAACCACCCGGAATAATAGTGCCTACAAAAGTTTATGAACTGCTGGTCTAGCCTAATGAGAGATTTACCTTATTACGTTTGACACCTTGGTCATTAACGACTTAGACAGAGGGGTAGCAGTGAGGGTAGTTTAGAAGAGATGGGGCCGTATTAGTGTGGAAAAGGAAAACCATCCCCAGTGCATTCACTCAAGGTTCCAACACCAACCTCTCTTTCACCTGTAATCCAGATTATTGTGAGGAGCATAACTGGTTGCTGTATGAAGCGTGTGCTATGTACAAACTCCTGATTAATTAGACTGGTCCATTGTTCCATGTTTGACTTTTGGCAAGCGTTTAGTTATTGCTTATTCGATCAATCTGTGCAGAAATATCTGAAAATTCTGTGCATCTTGTGGGATGACCAACGATTTGACATTTTGTATGTATTGTTAAAATATTTCCCGAAATACAGGTTTACATGCGCCAGAATTATTCTATGACACATGTGGTATAGAATAATAGGGAGTAAATAGAAAAAGTGTGTCAGAATGTTTGGTTAATTCGGAAGCAAAAACCCCATAAGTATCAAGAGATAATACATTTTGAAAAACTGGATGTGCCCAAAAACGTAATTTCTTCGTTTCTTTCTCCTTTTGAGGATTGTTATTAGCATCATATTCTCTTCTTCAAACAATCCCATTGTGACTGGATTCTCTCATGTGCAATGTGATGTGTGCCATTTTATCCAAACATTCATGTTGCATGTCACATACTGTATGTTTCATAAAAACATGTTGCATGTCTCATCTACCATTATGTGTGAAAGGTGCCTTAGATCACATAACTAATTAGTTTATGGCTTAAGAAACACAGACACTCAGTCATTTTATTGTTTCATTACAATATGTGAAGTTAACCAACATAGTTAAAAAGTCACGTGGTATGTTTCATATTTATTCACCAACTCAGTTTTGCTACTTCCCATTTATATGATATGTATCCATTTCTCAAAGTTCTAACAAGCGCTGTATCAGGTATAGAGTTCCAGTAGGGTCTGGCGGCTGTGCTATTACTCCATTATGTATGTGGCCACACCGGTTCGGTCGCCCGAGGTTCCCAGCTGGTTCCCCTCCCCTCACCCTCCTGTATTCCACGCGGCGTTTTGTTCTCTGCCTATCACCTTAGAGCAACTTCACGGTCGATAATGTGGCCTTAAACTCTGGTCTTCCTCGGATAAGTGCTGCTAATTAGGTGACGAGCTAGTAAAGAGTGGATGTCATTATGTGTCAATCTGTATACACGACAATTTTAGATGTTCTTTTTACGAGATTATCGGCTTCGTTTTGTTTGTTTTATCTTGACTGCTGACCAAAAACAGGGCCACCCTTAGCAGTCGTAGGTCTCTGGGCATACTTCATTTGCGGGTTTCCAAGTCATCTGCATAACCCCCACACCCTAAAATAATTATAAAACATATTAAAAAATATATTATTATTATTATTATTATTATTATAGTTTGCACCTATATACCAATTTCAAGCTGTATAAAGTATCAGGAAATGCCTGAAAGGTAAATACATGTAATAAATAATGCTATAAGCCACGGGTTTTTTCTTTGAACACACATAAGGGTTGACTTCTCCCCAACTCTTCGATTTTCTTCCCCAATGAACTCAATCTGTACAAAGGCCTAAGGGTTTACCTTAGATGTCTCATAGGAAAGTCTTTAAACACGAGATAGCAAGGAACTTGTTGACAGGAAATCCTTGCTTAAGCAATTTAAAGATTTATAAGACAAGCCTAAAGTCCAATTTTAATATTAAAAACTTTAATTACAAACTTTTTTTTCCCACTGACATTAATAATATGTTATTGTTGTTATTTTATAGGTATTGATAATATATGTATTAAAAGTAGATTTAATAAATCTTCCTCTGAAAATGTGTTTGTATTAGCTTAGGTATTTAGAAGACACATGAACCTATGCAATAGTATTTTTCGTTGGAGATGGGTGGGTTTAACCCCCAAAACACCCTATATCTCCCGGTACGACCTTATGTCTTTCTCCTATCATCTTTCAAAATAAAATAATTGTGTTTTAATTTTTTGCACAGGTGATAGGTGATTCATGGTAACTTTGGATTTTTCTGGCGATTAAAAAGTTACTATAAAAACAACTCCATATTTATCCTCGTAGATATGTTTTGTCATTTTGACAAGTTATGTGAGAAGATTATTTTTGACTGAGTCGCATTACCCGTTAAATGTGTATAGATATAAATTAATTATGCTAATATGGTAGTGATGAGGTAGGTAGTGCTTAGAGGAAATGTGCATGTGTTTACATAGAGAGATAGTGGAAAACAATTGGGGGAAAAACACTCTCAGTACACCCGACCAGGATTTGAATCCCCGTCTCTGCGTCATGACATAGAGAGGGAATGTAAGACCATCTAAGCTAAATATAAACAATTAATTATGTATATGTTGGTTTTGTTAATTAGTTCTCACTTTAATGTCCGAGCAAGTAGAAATAATAACTTAATCTTTGTTTGATGAATCACTTCACAAATTGTGGATCACTATCATTTTGGGGCAAGCTTTTGTATTTTTCACGGCACTTCGCTTCCCTTCCCGCCAAGATGACTCCCATTCTAGCCCCCTCTTTTCCCCCTTCCCCTCAATCCCTCCTATACCCTCTTCTTTCTATTCTGAACTCCCCTGCGCCTATTATATCGCATTGATTTTGTGGCGGTTGTGCATGAAAACTGAAGAGGTTTCCCCCGTAAAGCGCCGGCTGATAGCTTTGTGCGAGAAGGATCCCATGCTTCAAGTATTAGGGTGGACGGTTCTTTACTTGCCGAGTGCACTTGTTGAAACTGTTGAATCACTCACTGTCTCATGAATATCTCATTTGTTTTAATTAAGGATCGTCAAAATAGATTACCTGTCTCAACATTGATTCTAAATCTCCTGAATATTACGTAAAATCTGCTAAAATATAACTATTTTTACGACTAGACGATCTATTGAGTCTCTTTTTAATTTTTATTAACATATTGAATATCATTGCTGTCTAGGGGTAAGGTGTCGGACTTCTGTGCTGGGGGTCCGGGGTTCAATCCCCGGTCCAGGCACAGATTTATCTGATTACCAAACCCTTCCTTCACCTCTGACAAGACGTGTATTAATCACAACTTTTGAATGTGGGGAATGCCAGGCCTCCACCGTGGTTCGGATCCCACGTTAAACTGTAGCTCCTCCATTTCACCTCACAATCACCCTACCATTACACATTAGCATAAGTGCGTATAACCCGAACGGGTAGTAAGACGTAATAATAATAATATCATTGCTACTTTTAATAATTAGACTTGACTCTATAGTACTTACTACTAAGTAAGATATATATACATCGACTGTTATTGATGTGACATCACAGCTTACCATAGAAAAAAAAAATAGAAAATATATTACATTTAACGATGTTGCTATGTACTCATTAAACATCCTGATATATTGCTAAACGTTAAACATGTTCAGTCTCAAAATTGTTGTTCTCGTGAAAGTAATCTTATTTGCTCTCGAGCTTCTTTCCGCGTTTTGTTAAAATTACGATATACGAGTGTTTTAAAGGAAATTTGTTAGTAATTTTACTCCCAGCGTGGAACGTATCAACGCTCTTAGTCTCAGTACAACCGTTTTGATTGCCATTTAAACAAACATAAATATATATAAACGTACATTAACATAAAATTCAAACCGTATAACTAGTCTGCATATATTTCCATTTCATTCCAGAGTCTTTGTCCTTTATCAATTTGATCTTAAATGGTTGGTAACTAGAGCAGTAATTAATATTAACTTATAAATAATAGATGTGATTAAAATAATTTCTGAAAAGGACTACCCAAATTTGAATAGCAAGAAGAAGAATTCATGGAATGAGAGGGGAGATTCTTCTAAAGGGTCCATAGTTTAAACAAGCCAACTTATTCTTTTTTCCCGTCAACTCAAAAGTGAAGTTAATATTATATAGACCTATTAGTTGGAAAAATCGATACCTTTGCAAGGGAATAGAATCCAAACCTTCGGTTTGTCTCCTCTTGATCAAATGTGTCCCATTGTAAGTGAATTTTAAAAATGGCACAAATTTAAATTCACCTCCTTTGCTTAAGTTAATTTAACATCTAAATGTTATGTGCATTTTATATTATCTGTCATCTGGAGGGTTATCTCGGCATAAGTAGCGCTGACTCTGGAGGCTGGGGTTCGAATCGCGACCTGGTGCAATGGGAAATAACTTTTTCCTCTGTGTATTCTAGTATTGTATCTCTAGTAGAATGCTCGTGTAGTCCCTCAAACTGGATCGTCCTAGTTGTGTTTTTTTGGATGACATGCATTGTTATGTAAAACTGACACTAAATCATACTACAAATTGTTTTGGGGTGATTTAATATTGATTGCACTATTGAGCGTATAATTGATATAAACAATACAAAATAGGAGCATCATTTCTGTAGCTTACACTTAAACCACTGTCTTTGTTCCCACGCTCAAGAGGCGCGGGCCGGACATGGCGCAGTTTTCGCGCGCCCAATTTTGCCGACCCATGGCGTGCCGAGTAAGTTGGAAAGCATTAACCATTTATTAGATAGCAAAGAAACCAGGCGAGTGTAGTATTGATTAGAGGGATAAATGTCCATGACAACCAAGACGAAACTTGACATAGTTGGAAATAAAACCAAGCGGATGAAAACACTTTTAACACTATTGCTGTTGATACTAACATAATATTTCATTATACATTTAAAAATTGATGTTTGCATTATTTTTTTATATTTACTTTTTTGCACTTTAGGCTTCTTTTTTTAATTTTTCAATTTTATTTAAGGCATTTAACTTGCACTTTCTTAACCGACTGATTATATCAGCATGACATATTAATTAACTTATACATTGTATAGAACAGATACAACATTCAGGTCCCGGGTGTTAGCTTATGATTGTGAAAGGGTAAACTGACATTTCACCAATGATACATTTTTTTACTATACCAGGAATCTAACCCGGTACCCTTAACTCAAGAGACAGACACGCTACCAACTGAGCTAAGATATCGGACGCCTATGTACTAATTCAGCTAATGTGTTATTGAAGAAAGGTTAGATGTAGATTAAATGTACCAGCATTTGCGTGGAAGGAGAGGGGGGAAATCATCTTGGAAAAACAACCCTCAGTAACCTACATCCGACCGGGATTCGAACCCCTATATACCCGTCATCGGCAGCCCAGTCTATTGATATAATAACGCCTTACACCATTCGGCCACCGAAACTGTTTGTATGATATTTAATTTTAGATAGGAAAGTCTACACATTTTATTAAGGTATTGATCACTACGATTGTGACATTTCCTTTAAATTATTATTAGCACCGCGTCTTACTACCCATTCGGGTTATACGCACTTACGTTAATGTGTAATGGTAGAGTGATTATGAGATGAAATGAAGGACCTACAGTTTAACGTGGAATCCGAACCATGGTGGAGGCCTGGCATTCCACACATTCACAAGATGTCTTGTCAGAGGTGAAGGAAGGGTTTGGTAATCAGATAAATCTGTGCCGGGACCGAGGATTGAACCCCGGCCGCCAGCACAGAAGTCTGACACCTTACCCCTAGACCACCAGGTCACCCATTTCCTTTAAAACATTTCAAGCGATACAAAGGGTTCTAGGGAAGTGTTGAGAAAATTGTGAGCGATATTTAAAATTACTCTTTACCTTTATTTAAAATTTTAAATAAACTCTGCATAGTATATTTAATAAAGTTTCTCGTATCATCTGTTTGTTGCTTTGTGCTATTTATTATTAATTTACTTTTTAAAACGGCAACCTTTATTCAGAATTACTACATTTATGTCGATTACAGATGTACCTATATAAGAATACATAACACTCAAACATATTGAGAAGTCTTGTAATGCTCTAATAATTATTTAGTTTTCCATTTGTTAAAAATAAGAAAATGGCCTTACTTTGAATATTATGTTAAAACAAATACAACCTTTTTGAAAACAAACGTTAAATATATGCAAGGAAAGGAAAGCTTTAATCGAAAAACTTGAATAAATCAAGAAATTTCATTTCTACTTTTTTGTAATGTATTTCCAGTTTTTTTTAAACTTACTCTCAACAGGTTTTCCTGCTTTTTATCAGATGGCCACGTGTTATTAGACTGATGAAGAGTAGTTTGAAAATCGCCCGCACATGGTATAAGTCCTAGAGCGGAAGTGAACATCTGTTTCCTGTGCGCGGTGGCGCGCTGCGCACCTGTACACATCAAAGTTTGCGGGATTGTCAGTTCTAGAAGTAATACCCACAACCGATGGTCACGTGGTTCAAGATGCTGAGCTCACCATATAATGAATTGCTGGTAACAGGGAGACCGAGGCTCAACTCTCGTGTGGGTGCACATGGGGGGGGGGGTATCCCCTACAATATGGAATGTATCGCTTTGGTTTTCCAATCCTAGTCTCGCGTGAATGCGGGTGCATATACTACTAAATTATCCTACCCTTTACAATTCATGGTTTTGAACGCAGTAGGAGATGATTATAGTCAGGATGTATCAAATTAATAGACTCGTTGGTAATATGGTTGACATAGGCGTAGAAATTGGAATTTACTCTGCTAAACAAAATATATTTTGTAATGGTAACCTAGTGCCAACCCTGGTAATTAGACAAATTTGTCCGTCGCCCATCGGGTTGTGCCATTTTCTTCCATAACCTACTCCAATATGCTCTTCACGCGTAAATTCTGAAACCCATTTCCACTTTGAGGTTTAAATTAAATCTAAATGAATACTTACATGAATGAATGGAAATAATTTACTATCTAACTATCTATGCGATATTCCAAAGCTGGATTTTCTTTCTTCGCCCCCCTCCCCCTCCCCTCCCCCACTAATAAATCACTTCAGTTTGTCTTATACGGTATAAGTATGTTCCATCCTGGGTCTTTTTCTTTAACTATTTCTTTTTCTCACGGTCGCCCATGATCTTACATAATTTTTGTTGAGCTCTCAGCAGTTGGCATAATCGTATGCCTTCAAAGTGAAAATACGAATGTACGTGTTAGATTTAAAACTGTTTTCTTTAAAGCTTCTAAATTTGCGTAAGCGTCGTTTAAATATATCGAAGTTAATTTGTTTCGGTACTTCACGCTCATTACTTAAAGTTGCAAGTCCTTAGAATCTTAATTGTGGCACATTGTTTCTCGAATAAGTTTTAATTGGTTTTAGCTCTTGTGAACGATCACGCCGAGCTGGCAACGACGGGGAGAGTGAGAGACAGAAAGATAGCGCAGCACACTTGTGGAAAACGTGACAACACTGTGTAGTGTAGTGTGACATCACGTCAAGGTCCGCGTCTTCGATGCGACTGTCTTACGATTAGGTGGGAGAGTGGGGCACGCGAGAATAGATAAGTGTCTTTCCAGTTTTTAGAGCAAAACATTTATTATTTTGGTCGAAACACAGTTTAATTTTCTTCGCGTGGTGACGTCAACAGTTCTTGAATATCTGTTAAGGGTGCCCTGGAATTTAATTACATATTTTTCTCTTCATTTAAAAGAGATTCTCATCTAATTCCGCTATGCTAATGACAGATATTCAACAACTGTTGCTATCACCATGTGAGGAAAATTAAACTTTTATGTTTCTACTGGGGCAATATTTTTTATTTATTCTGGCAAAAAAAAAAAGTTTTGCTATAAAACCTGGAAAAACACTGCATCTTTTCCCCATCCCCTAAACCAGGCTTGGCGGAGGGGAGGGGGGGGGGTATATTGTTACCGGGCCCTGTCCCAAGATATAGATTCTGTAAGATGGAAAAGATACAAAATAAAATACGAATTACAGTCAATAAAATCACGATCCATACTAAGTAATAGTAAGAAGGAGCTAACTGACATTTGTCACAATGATGGCAGCGGTTCGGTCCAGTCTTCAGTCTTGTCCTTCTTTTCAAAATGTTTGGAAGTTTAACGTAGTCTATTATCTAAATTTGGCACACATAGAGAGTCTGGCAAGTAAATCAAGTTCATGTGCATAAAACTTCTGTGTTCCGTTAAGCTACGTATAATTTTTGTTCATTGCTTTTCTCAAAGTTTAAAAGAATAAACCCAAAGTCAAGCATTAGTTTAGAAATGGGGATGGGGAGGTTGCCATTTCCCTTTTGGAAAAAACTTTTCCTCCCTCTCCCCCCTCCCCTGACTGGAATAAACTCTCTCCCCCCCCCCCACTTTAGATTTATCTCACACTCCTCTGATATTCTCGAATAAAAGGATGAAAGAGGGCTTTGTATTAAACTCCTAGAGGCATCGAATTTTCAAAAATTTGTTTGGTAGAAAACCCTAAATATATTCTAGAGGGATCCAATCTTCAACATTTCCAAAGGAGGATTATTCTAAAAACTTTTGAGCGCAATCAATTTTTCGAAATTTTGTGGAATAGACCCACTTTAAATAGCTGTACGAGACATTTCATTCTAAAGATTTTCCAGGCTAGGACACTCCAAAGTGCTTCTTGAGTCACGCAATTTTCAAAAATGTGGCGGGGGAAAGCCAAAACAAATAGCTTTCATAAACGTAATCTAATTTTAGGCGAAGGCTTCTAGGGACATTCGAATTTTAAAAAAAATTGCTTTTGGCTGCTCTAAATACCTTATAGTAGAATCTAGTTTTAGAATATTTTTCAGGAGATTACCATTCAAAAGAGCTTTTCCGGGTATTAAAATTTCAAAAAATTGCTAAAGGGGGACACTTCAATTAGCTTGTAGGATCATCCAAGTTTTAAAAAAATTCTGGAGGAGAATCGTTCTAAATAGCTTTAAAAGCAATCTAATTTTCAAAATAATCCATGTGAGAATCACTCTAAATAGCTTTTAGGAGCATTCAAATGTCAAAAGACTTATGAGGAAAAACACAAATCAAGATAATGTCCTTAACGTTTGCAGTGAAATAATTGTGTTTGAAATCTTTTTATCACTGAAATTTAGATTGGCGTTAAAAATATTAATACATAATCCCTCCCCCATACAACATTTATAGTTACGCCACTGGCCGTATCCAATTCTTTATGGGGGAGGGGAAGTTGAAAGGGCGTCTTAATGTTTTGACCTGTTATTTTTTAACTGTCTAGTAATATTTTCGCTTCTAGTATTATTTTCTCTTCCATAGATTTAACAAATAAAATAACACCATCACTTTTTGGGAGGTTTGGGGGGGCACCATACAAACTGCTAGACAACAAACTGCTCGACAAGCTATAAAAAATATTTGGAAGGCTGGGTGGGTCAAGTGGCCGAGACGACTTGGACCAACTGCTAGACAAGCTCAAGTATAGGAGTACAAAGTGATAGACAACCAAGCGGTCGGCACGAGAGGACAAATCTGTAAAAAAGATAAGCTGCTAGACACTCAGAAACAACGTGGACCAAGTGATCGACACGAGCTGAACCATGTGATAGACTAGCTGCCATATAAGAGGACAAAGTGATAGACAGTCAAGCGGCCGACACGAGAGTACCAACTGCTTGACAAACCTCGAGATTAATCCAGTTAAGAGTGGCTCAAGTGACAGACAAGTTATTTCAAAACTAACAAAGCTCTAAACATGGTGGTAGTGGTTGAAATGGCAGTTCTGGACCACTTTCTCTAATAAGGTTAACATTGATCCACCACATTGAATGGGGTGGGTTACTTTCTCCTCTAACCTAACCTAACCTAACCTAACCTTAACAGGCTTTTAATTACACAAGAGTACCTTATGTCCCTGTATTTGTCGTTCTGCCCCTTGCAGCCGCCTCCTCTCTTGAGTCTAGATTCCAGCCTCCATCCCGTACCCTCCTCCCAGCCTTCATCCCCTTCTCTTACCATGCCCGCCAATCGCTTCTCTCCTCTCCTCCTAGTCTCCTACCCTCAGCCTTGATCTGCACAACTTCCAGTCCCCATCCTGTACTCTTACCTCCTTTCAGCCATATGACTTCCTGTATCCATCCTGAGTAAGAGGTAGTCTGGCTCGGTCATGACCGTGTTGATCCCATCCAGCCCCAATCCATCCTCTTACCACCCACCCCGCTTACCAGCCGGTCCTTAAAACTTGACAGCTTAAATGTTATACCATAAATGGTATATCCATCATCTTACCACCCCTCCTTGATATCTGATGGCTTAGATCTTGTACCTTAAAACGATATGTCCTTCCTGCTTACCACTCATCCCCCAAAATATTATGAAACGATACTAGATAATTATGCATCATTCTCCACCCGACACCTTAAACATCGAGACCATTCATCGGGGTGCGATCCCAGTCGGTTGACTGAAGGTGGATTTTCATAACTGGTTTTCCACTCTCACTCCATGAAAAATTGGGTGCAGTTCCTCTAAATTCAACCTTACTCATCCCTTAACAGATTAACTTAGTATATAGGCGTATAGCCTGAACAGATAGTAACACTCTAGTAGGTATAACGCGGTGCTAAAAATTAAAAATATGTAGCACTAGATATACAAGCTAGATATTAAAATTATCTCTTTGAAAAACAATAAAAATCCTTTTAACTGTCGCTTATTTCCATTTACTAATTTTACTTGGTTTTTTTAAAACTGTTGTCAAATTTCAAGTTTTAATAAAGGCCACTAAGGAGTTTATATTCAATGGTTTTCAACTCTTTCTTCATGGAAAAGCTGGTATATTTTCTCTAAATTATACCCTCCTCACCCCTAATCTATTAATATACAAATAAGATAGTTCATACGTGTGGACCAGTGCTCACTGTTCTTTAATAATGCAGCCAACTTTGCAGAATTAATTGCGACTGTTCAATTCGTGATATTCTTTTATAAGATCATCATTAGTTCGAGTTATTTTCACCTAACTTTTTACTTTAGCAAACCCTACGAAAATATGTCAAGAAGTGTGAGGTTAAGCTGACGGGTTGGGTTAAAAAAAATGTTTGCGTGTAAACAAGGACAATCGTGTATTGAATTAACTGTTCTGTCACTTAGCCCATTCTTAACTGGATGATAACAAAGTTTGTCGAGCAGTTGGTCCTCTCGTGCCGACCGCTTGGTTGTCTATCACTTTGTACTCCTATACATGAGCTTGTCTAGCAGTTGGTCCAAGTCGTGTCGGCCACTTGACCCACCCAGCCTTCCAAAGAATTGTTTTCATATTTTCTACCGTTTGGCCTTCTATCACATGGTTCAACTCGTGTCGATCACTTGGTCCACGTCGTTTCTTCGTGTCTAGCAGTTGGCTGTCTACCACTTTGTCCTCTCGTGTCGGCCACTTTGTTGTCTTATCACTTTGCCTGCTCCCGTTTGGGGGTAGGGGGAAGATTTGCTCATTCGGTTTTTAACTAACAAATGTTTTAAATAAAAGTACTATTTAATTTGCTTAACTCTCTCCAACAACCACTATTATTATTTTTATTATTTTATTAATAATATTAATAATATTTAGCACCGCGTCTTACTACCCGTTCGGGTTATACGCTTTTAAGTACTAATTACGCTAATGGATTAGGAATTGGGAAGGTTGAATTAGAGGAAGTGAACCCGCATTTGCGTGGAGGGAGAGTGGAAAACCATTTCGGAAAAACCTCCCCCAGTTCACCCGACCGAGATTCGAACCTCGATCTCCCCGTCCTTGGCGGTCGAGCTCAACACGACAAGCGCGTTAGCCAACTACGCCACCGAGGCGGGTAGTTATTTTATTGCTGCCATATTATTTAGAATAATGTCACTAAGGGACATACTTATTTTCTTCCTTTAAAAAAAATCAAATTAAATGTTTTGACGATTTTATTCCCTTTCCTTTTCATTTGCGATCTCGTCAGTTACGCAAGGATACGTCCGCCCCCCTCATAGTCAATCTGTTACCCCCTTGCCAACAAGGGGAACTAATAATAAAAAATACCATTGATAAAATGAGTGGAATATAGTAATTTATGGTAACATATTAAAAGTGCAGATTTGTTTGGGTCAAAACAAGTGGAATCCAACTAATGTCGAGACATTGGAAATCATAAAATACACCCCCCACCCTTTCGCCAACATCCCCTCCATCACCCTTACCAATCAACCTGAGCGAATTGTTTAATCTCAGTTTGGTCTTCATTTAGTCCCTGGCTATGGGCGTGGTAGTTAAGGCGTTGTGTCTCTGACTAGATAGTTAAGGCGTTGTTTCTCTGACTAGATAGTTAAGGCGTTGCGTGAGTGGTATAGTCCAATTGTTCATAGAAAGGTCCTTATCCGAAACTTTTAGATCTACTTTCACGTATTATGTATTCACACGCCCGGCTATGTCATATTTATCTGTGACCTTTGATCGATATTAGTAATTCCTATAAAATAACATTAATAAGATTGTAAAATATTATCAGTGTCTACCGCACTAAAAAAGTTTTGTATTTTCTAAAAGGTTCTTATGACTAAGATTGGACTGTACTGAAAGCCGGCGTTGGGATTCGAAGTTCACTTCAAGTGCCTTCGTATGAGCTAATAGCCCCTGCGTGCTAGGTGTATGAAAAAAAAACTAGTGTAAAAATAGAAAACTGATGTCCCAACGCTTATTAGTGTCTACATTAGTGTTTTCGTGACTCCGCCGTATCATTTATCAAGCAGCACGCTCTTTATATTTTCAAGAGTTGGATAAAACTACGTCTACATTATTGTGAAATAAAATAACAGCAAAAGTGCGTTTTCTCGCTGCACCCGCATCGGTGGTTGTATGGTCTATGGCGTTACTCTTGCAATATACTGGACTGCAGTGGAAGGAAAGTTCTGGGCCCGAATCTGGGCTGGGTATAGTTTGGGTTATTTTTCCCCCCTGCTTTCCCTTTTTTCCTGCACACCAATATGGATACATTTTCTCTAAATTCTGCCTTTTCCATAATTAGCGTACTCGCGTAAATAAATGCGAATAACTCGGGTGGGTAGATGCCCCGAAAAATGAACTTTTTTTTTCAAACTTATTGTTCTCTCTGAATAAACCTATTTTCTTTATGAGAAACGTTCTTTAATATTTTCATAGAATAATAAAACTATTGTACCGTATTTTTAAACATTTATTAGTTAAACCTCTTAAAGTATGTCAAGGATGTTTCATAACAATGAAAATATTAAAGGTCTCCCAACATTTGTTATAATATAAGAACAAAAGTGTTCGTCAGAGAGTTCATGTTTTCCCAAGTATAATAGTTATTATAAATGATTAAAAATCGACTTGAATATCCTTAAAGACATTCCATAGTCCGGGGTGTATTTGTCAATATTTCAATCATTGCTGATGCCAAATATTTTTTTTTTAACTTCATGGTATTAGCCCGCAAGCAAATTATACCGACCTAGTCGATGCCGTATGTTGGCTAAGATAGTGACAACGTTTGTGGATAGAGCGTGTGATGTGGTCAGCACAACTAACCCTCCTGCCGTTAATCTCAGTTTTCTAGACCGGAGCCGCTACTTATTTATTCAAGTTGCTCCTCACGAGGCTGAGTTGACCCCAGTTTCAAACTCACTGCTTCACAGAATACCTGGAAGCGCCAGGGATCGAACCCGGGACCTCTGGATCGATAACTAGGAACGTTGACCATTATACCATAGATTAGGTCAGCCAAATTTAAGGAACGCGAGACAGGTGCATTGTGTTAGCGGTTTTTATAGCAAAACTTTTTTTATTTGCTAAAATAATTAAAATATTGCTTCATTATATAAATAGTATAATTTTCTTCACGTGGTGATATCAACAGTTGTTTTGTTGAATCTGTCATAAGCATAGAGATATTAAATTACAAACTTTTTGACTGAATAAAAAAGTTCACTACTATATCCTTGATGGATATTCAAGAACTGAGGTCACCTTGTGAAGAAAATTAAACTCGATATTTTTACTGAAGCAATACTTTATTTATCTTTGACAAAAATAAAAAGTGTTTATGCAAAGACGCACACCTTTACTTGCGTTCTTTACATCCCCACCTTTAAAACTAGATGAAATTATGATTGTGAATTCAGACACACGTGTAAAATGGGGAGAGCCGGATAAACAAAGAAAACTTAAAACTAATAAAATAGTGGCTGCCTTGGTAAATACGATCCAACCCAATAATTATTATCTTATGAATAAAAAATAACCCTTGCTTTATGATTGTTGAGGTTGGCAGTAAGGAACGGAACTTATGCGTAACTAAACGAACCCCTCGTGGATGCATGTGTCACTCCTAAACACCCCCGCCCTGAGGACGGCCAACTGTTCTGGTCTGTGTGCGTTTCATCCGTCGCGTGCCGCGTTTAGTCGTCCTCCTTCATCTCTCTCCTCTTCTGTTCTTGAGATCATTAGCTCTTGTCTGTATGCAACGCCAGCTCTGGGTTGTCATGACGACATTTCCCTCTTCACCCCTTTTCCATTTTGATGCCTTGTGCATGTTAGCATTCTCTCTATCTTTCTCCCCTTAGTTTCCCCCCTCTCGTACCGTTTCCCCTCTCTTGCGCAGGCGCCGTAGTGTTTCGTGCGTGGAATAGAGCCCGCCAAACCTGAGCGAAGCGTTCGTGCTTGAATGTTGTCGGTGGCATGGCTTTCTTCTGTTTGTGTTCTTAATTTTTGTTTCCTTGTGTAGTTACACCCAAATACCGCCATTATTGGTGGTCGTTTGACATTCTGCCAAGTGATGTAGGGATAGATTTAATGTACATGTCTGAAAGATTTTAGAATTGAATCGCAACCCTTTGTTTATTATATCGTGAAGTGTCCGTCAAGTTAACACAATGCGAGTGTAGTGAGTGGCGTTTATAGGTTTGTTGTGCGTGTATACCAGACTGTGTGGACAGTTCTTTGTGTATACTAGCAAAGTTCCGTGATATTGTGCGTGTGGTGAATTGTTTAATGCGCGCGCGCGCGTGCATATGTGTATGTGTGTGTATAAGTAATTTTGTTTACCTAAGTGAAAAGTGACACGTTCCTTTTATATTCCGGTGTCAAGTTTCATGGCGTTTAAAGCTCTACTAATCAGATTATACTAGTTAATGGTGTCGCATGGATTTCTTATTTCGCACATTTGGATCTAATCTGCATCGGCGTTTTTTAATCGGTAAGTTTTCTTTATTTCTTAGTTTGTATTTGCGCATAAAGTTGAGATTGTCAGTCTTATCAGGTTTTTTTACAAGTCTTAATTCCATTTTGTCCATTGTTTTTTTTTATTATTTGATGTAGCCATCTCCTCTTCCAGTGCAACTTTTATCTATTGGCGAATCACTGAACAAATAGTTTAGCTGAGATTATTTACCAACTTAGTCTTTGAATTTTATTTCGGAATATGTTTATTTATAAATCACAGTGTTTGTTTATGATGTTTCTTTCTTTTTACAGTATGTAAAAGTCAAATGGTCTCATTTAACGAGTCCATATATGTCGTGATAGTTTTTTTAACTAGCCTAATTGAATGATCCCGACAAAACTTGAAGTTGTATGTAGTTTAGTACACACCAGAAAACTCTCGAGTCTCCCTGTCATCTGTGGCTCACCCTCATTTTAGGACTAATTAAGTCCAATTTTCTTTTAATAAACATTAATGTTTTTGTAAAACAAATATTTTTTACACCGCGTCTTAGTATCAGTTCGGATTATACGCATATATTAATTACGCTAATGGTCTAGGAATAGGGAAGGTAGAATTTAGAGAAAATGCACCCACATTTGCGCAACACTAAGGGGCGGTGGAGAAGAAAACCCTCGGTACATCCAGCCGGGATATGAACTCTCAACATCCCTGTTTCCGGCGCGGGTTTTCGTCTGCTTCTTTTAATTTAAGAAAGGGTTTCCACAATGATTGATTACACATCTCGAAATAGGGCTAATTTTAAAACCACCAGCTTCGGTGTCCGCGTGGTTTGATGCGTCACACTCACAACAGACAGGACTACGGTGATTGAGGTTCGATACCGGTCGGGTGTACTGAGGGTGTTTTTTCCTAAGTCGTTTTCTACTCTCCACCCAAATTCAACCTTCCTCATTCCTAACACATCAGAGTAATTAGTGCATAGGCGTACCCACCGATCTAACTTTTCTAGCTTTTAGATGAGTTCCTTCCTTTAAAAATTGGACTTCAGGAAGAAGGTAACTCGGGTTTCGAATCTTGGTCGGGCGCACTGAAGGTCGTTTTCTACGGTTGTTACGTTAGGGCGGGTGTATTACTAAGGAGGATCCTCGTACTCACACCGGAGATTACAGTCTAGAGCGTCAAGCTCGCCATTTAATGGTTTGACAATGATTGGGAGGTCGAAGTTTTAATCCCGACCGGGAGCATTGGGAGTGATTTTCTTCCGTAATGTGTATTTATCACTGTGGTTCCCCCTAGTGTTAAAACGTATTAACTACCAAACAATTTTTTTTAATTTACCGACACCGCAGACAATACACAAAGGAATAGTGTATTGCTGGATAATACCGGTGCTTTTTCCGCCCATTGGACATTTGAATACTAATTATAAGGGTGTTAAAGGTCCTACTCCTATCAAGATGCTTTTCCACGATATTTTTTTTATGGTGTGTGGCAACTTTGACCGGGAAAGAGCTTTATTGTTAAAGTCTGTTCGGCGTAGGAATTGTTTTCTGAAAGTTCTTTTTCCCTACCAGAAATCTATTATATAGTAGGATATTGTTAGGAAAAAAGACCTTTCAGAGAGTAATTCCTACCGTGAATGGAGTTTACTAGCTATGTGATGTGTATTTAAAAGTATTCATGTAGTACACAGTAATTAAAATATTTAAAATCTTAAATTTTGTTCCTAGATGTTTATGTGGGTTAGCGAAATACCGTACAATCAAAATATTTAAAGTAAAAAAAGCACAGTTGGAAATAGTTCTAAATATGATTTATTTTTCAAAATTCTGCGCACAATAAAATTAAAGTATTGTTTGTTCGTGTGCGTATGTGACTGCAGGTCAGTTAGTAGGGCCTAATACAAAAGTATTATAGACAAGCGGCCAGGTAAGATATGTCTTCGCAGGTCGCATTTGGCCCGCGGGCCGTGAGTTTGCGAACACTGTCCCAGACAACTACACCCAATATTTGTTTATGGCTGCCTAAAGCCACCATCATTGTATTTATGTTTTCTCTTGTTTCTTGAGACACTTGGTCTGGTGGGGTCCATAGAATGATATAACCTTTTATACCTCCTAGCCTTATCCTAACAATACCGTCTGCTGTATCTCTCGTTTCGGGATGAGCTTTATTTAAGTGATTTATCCTTCGATATACTCGTGAAAACCATAATTATATATGAAAATCAAATTACACCATTTTGTTTTAGTGATAAATATGTAGATTAAGCAAGTTTAAACATGAATATATGATTGATGCATGTGTATCACAAACTGATACGTGATGGATTATCCTCAAGATCGGTCCTGACTGCTGAATTAAATTCAATTAAGTGAAAAATGACGACCTGGACACGGGAATCTAAGGCACATTGGGCGCGGGGCAGGCATAGCACAGGAAGAGGTTTGTTTCTGCAAGTCACCGCAGATTTGAAGCGAGTCAGGGAGTTAGTTTTCACCCATTGGTACAAGACGTGAGATGGCGTGTGAATTAGAGGAACTTCAGATAGATTTGGATTCCGACCCAGACTCTGAATTAAATAATTTAATTTTACTCTATTCTCTTAGTAAAAAAAAAAAGACGAAAATTGTAATATTCTTCATGCGCGGTGTCTACAGTAACCCCATGACTTCTTTGGTGCTGACTGATAGCTCACAACTGACAGCCGACGGCTTTGAAAAGTTACCAGACTAAATTATGTATCCCTACGCCGAACCATATGATCTACACAAACATGTGTTTAGCAGCTGTCACTTTTAACAGTCAAAATTTGGGTGTATACCTAAATGTTGACTGTCAGAAGTCAGCTGTGAGCTGTCAGTCAGCACCAAAGAAGCCATGGGGCTACTGTAGTAACATCTAATTCTTCTAATGGGTTATACAAACTACTGTGGATTAATTTCACTAACTACAAAAATCTAGAATATTACACTTACCGTTCTAGTAAATTCAGTTCAATAGCAATCTTTTCCCATAGCTCATCTTTCAGCTCCGTTCTGATGTAGTCTGAATTGCTTGTTTCATATAATAGTGAATGGTGTTAAACTAATTGAATAAAATGTGTCATTACAAAAAACAAAAACTACGTGGCAGAGGACATGGAAATCTGTACGTCTACTACAACCAGAGAAAGAGCGTGAAAGAGTTATCCCTACACTGCACCAGCGCTTTGTCCAATGTGTGGTAACCCATAAAACACGTGCATTACAGATTTTCCTCTTCCTCGCCTGCCCTGCGTCCATTTTGCGGCGGGCTTTAGTAGTGCAAGGTTGCGCGGACCATATATTCGCATTGCAACAACTGATTGAGAAATGTATGGCAGTAAGGATGAAAGTATATAGTATATTACATTCGTTGATCTGGAGAAAGCGTATGATCGCATAAATTAGGAGTATGTTACGGACTGTTCTGAGAGAGTATGGTGTGATTGCATGGTTGGTAAATGTAATTATGGCAGTGTGTGATGGAAGTAAATCGTGCGTTATATTGGTTGGAGCTTTGAGCGAATTGTTTGACATTAAATACGGTGAATGAAATTAATTAGTATTTTATTAGCTAACGAGAAAAGTTCAATAATTACGTAAATAAAGAAGAATCACAGCAAACTAATTAAAAACCACACTGGGAAACCCCACTTAACTCAATTTTCCTAACTAAATCAGGAACACTACATAAATAATTTCCAGGGAAAAAGAACTTTGTAAATTTGTTAAAACAGTTCAGTAACTTTGTTAACTTAGAACGTAAACTTTTAATTGAATTGACACAGCAAATGAAAGAACACTTAGTTACACTTTTGAAGTGTAAGGTTTTCAACTTTTCTCTGAATATAACTTAATCGTTAACGTGGTTTATTTAAGGGGATAGTGTTTGGTATATATGGTTGGTCTTTTTGAAGCATCCTACAATATTTTCAATTAAGACACACCACAGGTTTAAACATATTGGTTTACATTTAAACTTGTTAAAATGATGTATTATTAGTATATTTATATGGAAACAAGGCTATTAAGAAGCTAAACCCGTGTGTTAAGGTACTGACTGGCAAATCCAATAGGAAAATACCATTGGGAAGACTTAGATGCAGATTGGAGGATTACATTAGAATGGACCTGAAAGAGATGGGGTGNGGGGGGGGGGGGGGTTGGATAGGGATAGGTGGCGTGGGCCTACTTTGGGAAGTGCAGCAGTGAACTTCACAGTTCCTAATGTTTTGGCGTAAGTAAACAAGGTTACTACTTGTTTGCAGAGTATTTAATAGACTAATTGCAATCCCCCAGCCCCCGTTCCTCTTTTAT
The DNA here is from genome assembly GCA_902151445.1 of Timema monikensis. Classification (NCBI taxonomy): domain Eukaryota; kingdom Metazoa; phylum Arthropoda; class Insecta; order Phasmatodea; family Timematidae; genus Timema; species Timema monikensis. Next base: position 191,755 of record CABFVZ010000574.1, on the reverse strand, counting down.
AAGGTAACGTATATTTCATTTTCATCAACAATAATTGGTTAAGTAAGATTATATAAGCTTGATTGTTTTATATGGCTACAGGACATAATCGCTTTAATTTAAATTGGTGTTCTCACGGGAGGTTTGCCTCAAACCCATGATATTCTGGTTTCGTATTTTGATTTTTATCATTGGCAAATTAAAGTACTAAATCTGTTATACGGGTAGTCTTGGAAGTAATACAATTATATAAATTAAAATATTAATTATATCATTTTTTGCTACGCTATGTATTAAAAATTGCATATTGATGTCATGGAAGGTAAAGTGAAAGACTTGGAAGACGACGAATGCATTGCTGAATGACTTCAAACGATAAAAGAAGATGAAGTTTAAGGATCCAAAAAAGAAGGCTGCTGATAGGGGAGGTTGGAAGATTCAATTTGGACAAGGCAACGGACCTGTTGGTGTATTATCTACTTTTAATAAAGTAACAAAGGTTAATTTCAAAAAGATCCGTTTTTGAAAGCGACCTACGTCAACGTTGTATGGGCAGTGGACGTATCGGCGAATACTTGTCTTTGATTTGACCCTCGTGTGAAGTGACGTCTGCATTGCCCCCCTTCACCCTCACTGTATAGTGCAGTAATTTGTTTCATTGGCCTATAGCATCTCTAGAAGTGACGCTGAAAGCATGTATCCATTTCTCTTATTCATATCATAGCCCCTAGTTTATAGCTAAGACTCGTCCGCCTTACCTGTTCATGGTTATCGCCACTCCCACCCAACTTTTCGCTATGCTATCTCGAGATTGGTTGATCACTTAATCTACGGTTTGCTCTTTCTCTTCCGAGCTTCTCAAAATGAAACGGCGTGCCCTATCTCGACTATACAAAAATCATAGTTTATTCATATTTACCTATTTATTAAACTTATTGAGAATTTTATTACTCTTTGGTTCAATCCTCGGTCCCGACACAGATTTATCTGATTGCCAAATCCTTCCTTCACCTCTGACAAGACTTGTATTAATAACAACTTGTGAATGTGTGGAATGCCAGGCCTCCACCGTGGTTCGGATCCCACGTTAAACTGTAGGTCCTCTATTTCATCTCACAATCACCCTACCAATACATATTAGCGTGATCCAAATTATAATTTGAATCCCAAAAGATAATACTTTTTTTTAAAAAAAGAACAAAGACCTACCAATTAAAAACACCTTTTCAGGCCACAGAAAATGAACACTAAACGACCAAATTCCTTCCTTGCAAACAATATTATGTGACTGGGAACACCTTGACCATGACTAACTCAATATTGCGCGCTCTAATATGAAGTGGCGTTATTGGCCCGTGTCTCTGCATATTTCACCACACACTCTTGTGCCATCAATTGGGCTGACCTTAGAGATATTTCCACCTAACAAAATACAGACGGAGAAATCCACGATAAAGTTCCTGTATGAAAATCCATTGTTTCTCTACTCAAAGCGAAACGGGGCAAAAGGGATATAACTACCAATGTGTAAATTTAATTTTACGTGCCCCCTCTAAGATGTCTTCGCGTACCCCAGGTTGAGTACCTGGCCTATGTTGATAGAGAAGGGCTGCTTAGAGGCGGCTGGAGGGGGATATTTCAACCCCTTTCCCCAATATACCCGCAATTAGGCCTCTTATTAAGGTATGTTCGTTTTCTTTAAAACAAATCATAACACCTACAACTTCGAATATGTTTTGTTTAAAAAAACACTTAAATCTCTTAAAGACAAGCTAAATATTAATTAATGTTAGCGATAGCTTGTTGAGGGATTGCTCTGTGAGCCGCCGCAAGCAGAATCCGTCCACAAGCGTCCCTTAAAAAATATTATGGCATGTATGGTCCCGTAATACAAAAATAATCGATTATAATTGAAGGAAGCAACAATAGTGCTTTCTTACAGGTTTATTACCTGTTTAACTTCGACTAGCGGTATACTAGTTTATTAATGTTTGTTTAGTCAAGATTTTATCGTAAGCAACCGATCAAATTACATATAGGCTGATAACCGTGATAATTGGTATTATTTCTTTGTATCACGTAATCGTGAGGGGAACTTAGAACGCGTGACTGTTTTAATACGCATACATTTATTTAGTTGAACCTTCCTCTTGTTTTTAGCTTCAAATCCCGATTAATTGGAGTGTTAGAAGATCACGTACGATTGAACTAGAAATTACATAGTACTTAAGCATTCTTAACTTGACATCACCCATGAGATCAATAAAATAGTTTGGGTTTTTTAACACTCTTTTTAAAAATGTTGTGTATTTTAATAGGGTAAATTGATTTAATTAATTTCAAACTAAGACTTAAAACAAAGCGCTGCGATGTTACACCTGGTTAGTAAAGAATTGACTACTTATGTTAATAATAATAATAATAATAATATTTAGCACCGCGTCTTACTACCCGTTCGGGTTATACGCACTTACGCTAATGTGTAATGGTAGGGTGATTGTGAGATGAAATGAAGGGCCTACAGTTTAACGTGGAATCCGAACCACGGTGGAGGCCTGGCATTCCCCACATTCTTCATCAAATAACTTCACTCAATAAATTTGGTAGGAACGATTTTTTTCCCCCTTACAATAAAAAAAAAATACTATACATAGTTACGGTTAATCCATTTCACCCACACATCTGGTTACATGGTCTAAGGTGTGAGGCTCCCAATAGACTGGATTGGTGCTGATGGGGAGATAAAAGCTCGAATCTCGACCTAATAGTTTTCCACGTGTCGCCGATTTTATTTTCCCTCAAACCTCTCCTTATATATTTTACTAAGGTAAGTCATTTTTAACGCGCGCGTATATGTATATACATTAGAGTTGGATCGAATCCAAATCTCTAACTCACCTTCAAATCCCGAATCTTGAATCCGAATCTTGGAGGAAAAAAATTAACTTAGGTTCATTTATAAATGTAATAAAGTAATAAAATAGTAGAAAATACAAAACCATTAAAATGTTAACATCATTTCTTAAAATTCATCCACTATACACTCAGTTAGGCCTAAGTGTTAAATTACTGATCTAGGGTCCGGTTGTTAGGTTCATCTTATAATTTTAATTGGCTATGAACCACCAATAAGCAGTATTAGAGCTCTGAAACATATTTCACTTGAAAAATTGAAAAACAAAATTTGATTTAAGGATTAGTGTTTCTATTAAAAATATTCTAGTCTCTTTCGTATATTTAAGGGGACCCGGAATGCCCTATCCTGCCCATGTTAAATTGTCATAATCTAAGGAACATTTTCTCATCTCCTATTAGAGTGTTCTTTTAATCTTTAATGATATATTATTCAATTTGAAACTTTTTTTCACACTTCATGTAACTTTTTTTTCTCTCACTAATAAGCTAAAAGTAAAATATATTTTTTTTATTGCTTTCCGGGTCCCCTTATGAATTCGAGGGTCCATCCATTAAATATACACATATACACATAACCAGCATTAGTTTAAAACATGTCACGCGTTTGGACTTACTGTAACTTACGGAACCTAAATATAGCTCCATTTTCTTGTGAATGGCCTTATAATATTTATTTTAATTCTTGCTCTAGTCTAATAAATATTGTAGATATCGCACGTAAACAGTTATTTGTGTAGTCCTGTACGTAAGTTTATTATAGTCCTACTATAGCTTCTTGTGGTATATCCCAGAATCATATAAGAAACATTTGGCAACCATATCTAGAGCCTAAGTAAGGTAACTTTTCAAATCAGAGTGATTGTCATTATTTCATAGGGAAGCGTTTGTGATTATAAAAGAGGTAGGCCTACTCATAATTAATACAACTCAAAAGTCTTAGGTAATTTACTCACGGTGAAAACATGAACAATATAATCTGTTGTTTTTTTTCAACATAATTTAAGTAGACCTGTAAGATATGTGTTAGGTAACACTGTGATGACCTCCCTTCACCCCCTCTCTCCATAGCGTTACGTGGTTTATGGATTACCGCGTATTATTGTTAGTTTTGTGCTTGTGACTTCCAAGAAATGCCGGTATAGCCAAACCGCAGAACCTTTAGGCATATAAAAAAAACTACTGTAGCATAACCGACATTGACAAAAAGTAATATGTATATCTGTCAAAAGTATCATCTGCAGAACACATGGCTTGGCATAAAGAAATAGGAACGTGGATCTTGTGAAATTTTCAACGTTGAGATATGTTTGTTTTCATGACCGTCCGACTCTAGTTATGTCATCCCGCGACACTACGTGCTGGGGAGCGTTCCCCTCGCCTCAGTGCGAGAGTGTGCGTACAGAATATAACTGTACCCACTTCCGGTGGTTCGTGCTGCAGGACTTGGCCAATTGAATGGTTCAAAGTTCTCTCCGGCTTGCCTGTCTTTCCTGTCGTAGCTGAGAGCCATGTGACAAACTGGTGGGCTCAGGTTTGATAGATACAGGGACACTCACACTGGTCTACTATAATATACATGGATATTACAATAGCAATAATTTAGGTTTTGGGGAAAGCTTTTGTTCTATTTGACTGAAGATTTTTTATATTTGAGCTGAAATCAAAATAAATAATCAATTTGTAAAGTTAAGCTTTGAAAAACATGAAACTTTCCTTTGAAACATAGTTTGTGTATGGGAAAAAAATCGTTATTTTAAAAGAGATTTTTATTCAAACTCAAACAAAAGACAATACATTAGTACAATCATATCATATTATGATCGTGACCCGCGAAATGCATAACGGAAGCGGAACAAAAATAACTTAATTGCGTAGCACCCAGGAATAAACAAATTGTAATATAAAACATATCAATTTTAGGAAATCACGGCGTAGTGGAACTGTGGAGCAC
>CABFVZ010000574.1:170617-186697 GCA_902151445.1 Timema monikensis | reverse complement strand
ACACCCTCTTATCTCCTGCCCCTCACTCTACCACTCATTCACACACACTCTTATCTCCTACTCCTTCTCCACACCCTCTTATCTCCTACTCCTCCACACGCTCTTATCTTCTACTTCTTCTCCACACGCTCTTATCTCCTGCCCCTCACTCTACCACTTTCACACACCCTCTTATCTCCTACTCCTTCTCCACACCCTCTTATCTCCTACTCCTTCTCCACACGCTCTTATCTTCTACTCCTTCTCCACACGCTCTTATCTCCTGCCCCTCACTCTACCACTCATTCACACACCCTCTTATCTCCTGCCCCTCACTCTACCACTCATTCACACACCCTCTTAACTCCTACTCCTTCTCCACATGCTCTTATCTTATACTCCTTCTCCACACGCTCTTATCTCCTTCCCCTCACTCTACCACTCATTCACATACCCTCTTATCTCCTACCACTCTCTCATACTCTATTATCTCCTACCCCTCTTTCACCCCCTCTTTTCTCCGCCCTCTTGTCTTCCCCATCATCAGCCACATGGGTTTAATGAAGCTCTTAGGGGAGGAAATTAGTAGTTTTCGCAATAAATAGTGCTCGTAGTCGCTAATAGCTTCTAGTGTTTATAAAGAACCTAATAATAATACCAATCCTACCCGCAATCGTGGGCACGCGCATTAAATGTCAACTATTCTAGTTCATTTTTACAGTGACAGGGTGGTTAGGGTTCGAATCCCCTTAATGGTTTCTTACGCTCCTTACACACAAGTACGGTCGCATTTTCTCTTTTCTCTACCAGTCTACACAATATAATTACTGTAATCTTCATCATGAACACATCTCGCTCATTGCATCAGCTAATTAAAATTGTATATTTATTATCACGTGTATCGATGAACAGGGTTGCACTGGACATACCATGTCAACATGAAGACTACATCCTTTCAAACACACTGTACAAGAGGTACTCTTTATTAAATTGGGGGGAGTTGTGAGAGGACGCAGTCTTCTGTTGTTGTTTTTTGTTTTTTGTTGTTGTTTCCTTGCATGTCCTTTTCATTGCTTTTAAAAGAGGGTAAGCCAGGAATCGCTGTATTATGTCCTGTTTGAGGACTGGTTTTATTGCGTGTTTTTCTCCAAGATGTGCCTTGTAAATCAAGTTTTTGTTGCTGTTGTCGCAAGTGAGGTGGATTGTCCTGTGCTGACAGTTCTTTCGCAAGGGGGACACAGGATGTATACTCCGTCCATCAAACTACTGGACCTTTTCTAAATAAAATATTTTCACACGCTCAAGTGCTAGTGTACTAGTCCGTAACTGCAGGGTATTTTTTATGAACATGTTATTTTCACTTGTATAAATTGATACATCAACTAACGACGCTACCATAATGAGACCCGTTTCAGTGTACGAACGGTCCATCCAAGGCGTCACTCTCGTGTTAGACTGGTTTGCTGATGGATAAATCATGGTTCGAATCCTGGTTTGATCTTCCAAAGTTTTTTTCTAAAATGCTTCCTTCCTCGTCTTTACATCATTAGAGTAATTATATATTCATATAACCTGGACAGGTAGTAAGACGTGTTGATAAAACAAAACGTTATGTAAGAAGATCTAGTAGCTGTCAGAATAGGCTCATAATTATTGAATGAACTATAGCGTTATGTGTATGTGTGTGTTTGTTGCCTTTTGGTACGCAACGGGGACTCTATAGTTCTCCCATTGTTGAGTGCTTCACTTTACCTGTGTAAACTAGGTTGACGTCTGTAACGAATGTTTTGAGCATAAATAATCTATGTTACGTCGTGTTGGGCACACCCATAAAATCTGTATTTTGTCCGAGGTCTTTTTATTTTTAACCTTCAAGTCACACAAAAATATATAACTCTATTGAAAGTATTTAAAGAGGTGATCTAAAATTATATTTTTCTGGCAATGATGGATTTGTCAAGCTCAATAGTAGGCCTAAGACTTGCTTCACTCTCACCCAAAACTTAACCCTAAAATGCTAAACCTCTATGTGAGACATTACGTAATTTCGAGGTAAGGCTCGACTACTGTATATCAAATAAAATTTAATTAAAGTACCGAAAAGAGACGCTTTTTTTTTATCAAACTAATAAGCCAGTTTTATTTTATTGGCTTTACAATAAGTGTTAATCAATCAAACCATTACTCTATTAGGCCTTCTTATTTTACGGCAGTCGTCATAAGCGTGCTGGTGGACAGGCTAACAAAGGCGACAGTCTCATACAGTCTGGTCTAGTTTTGAAGTAGTTTTTTCATATTGCCTCCCACTTTACTCGCGTGAATGTCGTAACACTTCCTCAAAATTCTACCATCCTTTTCCTTACCCTATTACACCCAATATCATCTCTGTAGGAACAGCAGGTCTTATGGAAAAAAGCTTTATCTTCCTTCTATGTTAACTTTTGCCGATTCGCCTCGCTTTCAATTGTGTGTGAAGATGATGTACTGGGTGTAAAAAAGGAGATACTGACAACCTCGATTTAGCAGGGTTGCAAAAATTGTCATAATTTTAAGGGAAGATTGACCACATGAAAACAAGAGAATGGCATTGCTGTTTCCTAATAGTAACCATGCCGTTCCCTCCGAGATGATAAACACTGCCGCGCGCTTGTGTGTGTGTTTTCACGATAGGTTTTTACCTGGATGACAGTTTGAAAATCAAATGTTAAGGTTTTGGGCTGCCAACACTTGTAAAGGATCACTGGTTTGTAATAAATGTAAAGTTCTTTAATTATCTAATATACTACATTTAAAATAACGTTAACATAACCATGTTGTGCTCCCTTCCCGCTCTAGACTGTCCCGATTCTCCTATCACCCCGGCTTTTATACTAAATTCGTATATGAGCGCGCGGGGTAACAAGGAGGGCCGGAGGCAGCGAGCGAGAAGGGAAACACGGGGGCTTTATTAGGCCAACATACAAGCTTACATGGTTAATGGTTACAAGGTTTATAAATTACAATGAAATTAAAATTAAAGTTAAACATCTCATACTATTTAAAAATTTTTTTAAATAATTCCTTTTTATCCATCTAAACAATATTTTAAACATAATTGAAAGTACTTATTCTTCGTTTTGGAACGTTATCTATGATGTGTAAAACCTTTTAATACAGGCATCGTATTTACTTGGAAAAAAGAAAATACTTTTTTTTTACATAAAAAATTGTTTTATTATTTTATCGTATTTCAAAATATTTAACTAAATAAAATATTTTCATCAACTGCATTTGTGCATCATTGTAAAAAACTTGTTTATCGTTATGTTCAATCATATGGTTTAAATTCGTCGGTCGCCATTTTGAAGCTATGTTCGTTTTAGAACTTTTTGTGAAAGTGGTGTGAATATTTTCTTTTAAGTGAAATAAAACGATAGATAAACTTTGTGTCCGATCTCAAATAAATATATAAATAATATTGGTCTAAATTACTGTGGTTAACTATCACAATATATTACCATCCGTTTTTATTACAGTTATCCAAAGTGATAGATGTCAGCTGTAGGCGTAGGAATATATTAGAGACTACTTCAAGTAACATTTTGAGTTGTCATCCAAGTAAATTTAGGTCGTGAATTAATTATATAAATGCGGATAGCCTGGACACGGGGGAAAAAATGCTATGAAACTATTTTTCCTTAATTTCACGCGAGGCGGCTAGTTCCAAGGAAACGATGACAGTAATTAAAACCATCAATATAGATTAACATAATCCAATTAACCATTGTGACATAGAGCACTTCAATTAGTATGTCGATGCTAGACCAGCAATAATTTGCTAAAAGTATGTTTCAATCATCGGCAATGTTCCCGTTACATATGCAAAGTTTTAGTTTGTTTAGTGATATAATCATTTTTTGATGGTTGTCTTGATATATTATCATTATTCAGGATTCTACGTGGTGTATTGTGTTCGAATCTTTACTTGGAACTTTAAGTATAAAGAACTAGAATGGCTCGGTCATTACTATAATCTACTATAATCGGGAGGTACTTTGTTAGGTAGCAGGTAAACTTACTCTCTTCTTTTTTTTATTGGCCCGCTTTAGTGCCAACAATGGTTAATTATCAGCACATCACCTAACCTCAGGAAAATTAATTAAATTAATACTACCCACTTCAGTGGTGTCATGGTCTAAGGCGTCACTCTCGTTACACCGGGATTTACTACCCGTCCGGGTTATACGCCTATGTGCTAATAACTCTAACGGCTAGTGGGTTAAGTATAAGTAAGGTTGAATTTCGAGTAAGTGTGCCCGCATGTGCTTGGAGATAGATAGTGGAAAACCACCCTCAGTACACCCGACCAGGATTCCAACCAGGTCTCCTCGTTATCGTCAGTCAAGCTAATTGGTGCCATTTAGCTTATCACTTTGCACCGTGGGTCGAAGATAGATTTAGTAATCCCATCAAATAAATATAGGCCTACAAACAACAATTAATAGGCAAATACGTTCAATAATTATTTATGAACTCCGATTTAAAAGAAAGATTGTTCCAATTTTACTATAAATAAAAAAAAATTGTCGCACTCCCAAAAATGTATTATGAATTATTAGCTATTTCACATGTACCACCCTTAAATTCTTCTGTAGGATACTGAGACGGCCACATTTTCAGTGAGCGTGGGTCGCACTTGGCCCATGGACTGCAAGTTGACCCACACTGCCTTAAACAATTTGACCACCGAAGTGGGTGCCTTGCAATATGTTAGATGGCTGGTAACTGGAAGGCTGGGGCTCGATTCCCGGCTGGGCACACTGGGATGTTTTTGTACTACATATGTAGTTGCTATCTCTGGTTACGCAACTGTGGGTACATTTCCTCGTAATTGCACAAACATGGGGATATCCTGGAGGGGTGTTAAGAATCCTTAAGTTTTGATCCACCCAAAAGAAAAAAAATTTTTTTTAAAATTAAATGCACACCTATTCACATAGCGAGAGTATGAAAAATCACACTGGGGTTAGCATTCTACTTTGCATCCTGTCAGAAATTGAATCCCAGTCTACTGGTCTGACTTTGAAGAAGTCCACTATTCGTACGACCAACCCTGAAAGTTCCCTCCCTCTCTCTCTCTTTCGTCTAACCGTAACCACCAAGGCCGTTGGACACATTCGGTGCTAAAACGTTCTGAAAGAGGAAGTGGTTTGCGAGTTATATGCGAGATGGGCGAAAGACCTTGGACAAAGTCCCCTCGCTCATTCAATCAATGGGACTCTCAGGTACACGGCTCTTTCAGATCCGAGACTCAACAATAGCAGGAACCAGACCCGTTTTTTCTGGTTCACATATAGGTATTATTACTATTACTATCATCATCATCATCATCATCATCCAGTAACTTCACAGCTGGCCTTGGGTATAGCCGGATTTCGGTGTACTCTTTTTCGAAAAGATTATCTTACTTTCTTCAGCCTCTTCTTAGTTTTAAGGGCACTTATCTAATTAGGGGAAAAGGAAGGATGTGATGGAGCTTATTTCGATTTTAATTCAAGGGGTTTTCAGGCCATTAAAGTGAAAATATTATGTTAGCTAATCATGAATATTGTAACTCAAGATTGTCACTGTGCCTTAGTAAGAAAGAATGTTATTGATATTTATTTATAAATACCCATATATGCAGCTATAGATTCGATTTGTTTACCTACTTAATGACACTTTTTTCTATCCGGTGATTTATTACCTGTCCGGTCCATCCGCATATTTACACTTAAATAATAGGGATGCGAAAGGTAAAATTTGGAAGAATTGTACCTGCATTTTAGCAGAGTCAGAGTGAAAACCCTTTGTAAGAATTGAACACAGTAAGTACATCGAGCCGTTATTCGAACCCCGACATCATACATGAGGAGACTGACATTTTTTACGCGTATCCAATGGTGTGTGGATAAAAGTCTTATTAAAACGTGGGGGAGAGAGGTGGACACATTTCTGATTTAAATGAAATTTTCCCAACAGTTTTCTATCTATGATGAAGCTCGTCCTCTTATGGAATATTTAAAAAACAAATATTACTATCGGCGCTCGTGGACTAATGTAATAATTACAATCTTTAATAATATTGGCTAGTTCCCATCTAATTTTTTCCCTCAAGGTTATAAGGCAAGCTAACAAGAAATACGATGAATTCATCTAAAATATCATAATCATCGACACAGTCAGTCTTTTGAAGTTTTTAGAACTGCCATTTTAGAATTTCACTCGTCTACTTTAATTGTAGACGAGAAATATTTTTTTTTTTTAAATGAGTGTGCATTCTTTCAGTCATCCATAGAGCCACTGCAGTTGTTCTTGACACTCCGACCATGCCAAAGTTTAATTTTAACGCATAGCACAACAAATTACAAGAAAATTAAATGGGAAACTACCGCATTCAAAGAATTAATCATAATGACCCTAAAAGGCTTGACCATCTTTATGTTTCATGCATTCAAACATTCTGACCCTGTATGTGGACAAGAACTTTCCGGCGTTCTTTTATCTTTGCCTCTGAGAGACTTTGCTTCGTAACCCAGAGGGTTTGAATATTGACTCTTCGCGGGTTGTGAAGGAAGTATGTAGGGTCCTCTAACTACTATACAAATAGCCATAGCTAACAAGCTCGACTAGGACTGAAAATACCAACGATCAATCCCCGATCTGGTTGTATTAGTTTAAAAAAAAAACTTTTCTTAAGGTGGGTTTTGGTGTATTTATTTAAAACTCGCCGTCCTTGTGTTTTATTAGTTTTGCTGGTGAGGTCGTATGTTTGCACTAAATTGTATTGCTAGTAAATCACCGACTATTATTATTATTATTATTGTCATCATCATGTCTTACTACCCGTTTGGGTTATACGCACTTACTCTAATGTGTAATGGTAGGGTGATTGTGAGATGAAAATAGAGGACCTACAGTTTAACGTGGAATCCGAACCACGGTGGAGGCCTGGCATTCCTATTCACAAGTTGTGATTAATACATGTCTTGTCAGAGGTGAAGGAAGGGTTTGGCAATCAGATAAATCTGTGCCGGGACCGAGGATTGATCCCCGGACCCCCAGCACAGAAGTCCGACACCTTACCCCCTAGACCTCCAGGTCACCACCGACTAGTAATCGATCCAAAATCCTCTGGCTCCTTAAACAGTGAGCCCCCCTCACGGGTACCTTCTTGCAGCAGTAGTACCGACAGATGGTCCCCAGATCGCCTGCACTATTACGGGTATTATTATTGGAGTTAATTGGTAGTGGAAAGGGACAGTTTGCCGGCCGGCTGTGTGTGTTTGTTCTCTTTGTTCCGTCCAGTAGCTTCACCTGGCCTAACAGGTGGTATAATGCGCTCATGCCAGAGTGGGACAACGGACCAACTCGAGGATGGAAGGGGTTGAGAGAAAAGCCAGCGTTTTTACCATTTTTATGGCAAAACATTTGTTGGCTAAAATATATAAAATATTGTTTCAGTACAAACATACTTTAATTTTCTTCCCATAGTGATATCAACAGTTGTTGAATATCTGTCAAGAGCATGACGGCATTATCTAGCAAACTTTTTAAATGAAGATAAATTATTATTATTATTATTATTATTATTATTATTATTATTATTATTATTATTATTATTATTAGCACCGCGTCTTACTACCCGTTCGGGTTATACGCANATTATTATTATTATTATTATTATTATTATTATTATTATTATTATTAGCACCGCGTCTTACTACCCGTTCGGGTTATACGCACTTACGCTAATGTGTGATGATAGGGTGATTGTGAGATGAAATGGAGGACCTACAGTTTAACGTGGAATCCGAACCACGGTGGCGGCCTGGCACTCCCATGAAGATAAAATGTTGTCATTAAATTCCAGGACACTCTTGACATATATATACACACACACATGATTTTTAGGTCACCATATGCAGAAAATTAAATTCTTTCTTTGTACTGGAGAAATGTTTTATTTTGGCCAAAATATGATTTGTTATAAAAACTGCAAACACACTGGCGCTTATCGCATCCCCTTTCGTTCCACGTGGGCTGGAAGGTAGTGGTCAATATTTTTTGTAGTTTTTATAGCAAAAACAAGTTTTAAATTTATCGTTGCAAAAAAATGTTTAAAAAAAGGCAAAAAAACACCTTAACTCGTTTCCATCCCATTTTAAAGAGGCCATGATTAACCAGGACATTAGCCACACGATTACGCTACGACCGGTACAACTCATTATACGGTATGATTTTAGGTAAAGTGTCAGAAGGCTATTTATTACAAACATTGGCTGGACATATGATGAAATAATTTGTATTTTGCTTAATACTTTCAGCCAGTGTTTGCAATAAAAACCTTTCGCTAGCGGATGGTATAAGGCTCTACTCACTCAATAAACTAGACTACCGATGACGGGGATATCATAATTCGATTCCAGCCTGGTGTACTGAGGGTGGCTTTTGCTAAATGGTTTCCCCACTCCACGCAAATGTGGGTACACTTCCTCTTGAGTCAATCTTTCACGTCCCTAATTTGCATTTTTCTATAGTAAATAGTAAAACTATTTCATTGTTATCTGAGGTGCATAAAACCGCCTCTTGATGCGTTTGGTTCGAGCTGTGTTACTTACCAAAGTTACTAGTTTCTTGTCCAAATCCCGAAGAGAAGTTTCAAGTAGATTATTGGTGATATTTTAAGTAGGAGTAGTCCACTGCGAGGAAGTCTCGGGCGCTGGTTACTCAGCCGTATCAAGCGGATGAAAAAACAACCAAGGAGCATGTTACTAAATCGACCTTAGTCCAACTTTTCATTCACTCTAAATTGACTAACCATTTTCTCTTACCCTCGACCATTGTCACGATTCTTGAAGCGTTCTGCCTTAGGCTGGGTTTATATTAATGCATAACTAATAGTGAATAGTGTGTAGCAAGTGTGCAAGAAGTTGAAATATATCATCAATATTAAGAGTTTATAATGAAAAGTGTAAAATGCATACAGTTTATTTAACTCTAAATTTCTTATACGTTTAGAATGGAGTGTAGTATAGATATCATTGTAACTGAAAGGCCTTTTTCCCTACCATAAATCTATTATATAGTAGGATATTGGTAGGAAAAAATACCTTTCAGAGAGTAATTCCTACCGTGAATGGAGTATACTTGAGATGCATCAGCCAATGAGAATGCGAGGAGAGGATATAAATCAATTAAACGTCAGTATACAAGCAGACGAAAATAATCGTCTTCTGTATTTATCTTCATCTATGAAATGCCTTGATGTAGCCTTGCTTGTTTGTTATTCACGAAGTTTCTTTGTTTTAGCATTATTGACTGATTGCCTATATGATTGAAAATAAAAGAGAAATGTAACATTTTTCATTCTGTTATTGAGAAGTAGTAGGTCTGCTATAATATGAATGGCATTAATCAAATCGAATTTGATATAATAGTTAATAGTAGTCTACAGACAAAACTTAACTTTAGTACATTCAAGTTTTAAAAGATACAGTTTAATTAACGTTGTTTTTCGAATGAACCTTTATTGAAGTATTTTTAGAGACATTATCAAATAGTGAAAAGAGGTTAGGACAATTTACGATGAATAAGACAATCGATTTATGAAAGGCGTTATGTGCACTAAGTTTAATTATAAACTTATGTTTTTTCTTATGATTTGTGCATTCTACGCTATACATTATTTAATATTAGTAATACATTATGCATGAATATAAACCCAACCTTAGCCTAGGACCACCTTTTATGAAATCTTATTTTTACCCCTGAGGGATATCGAAAACAAATTATTTACGTTGTGCGAAATCAGGCAGGAAACATGTTTTTCGGAGCAAACTATAAACCTTCTCTAATAACGCCAGTCGAGCTAAACACCTATGAAAACAACCATAAAAAAAATTACGAAATAGGGTACTATCTGCTTTTTGACTATTGATATTTATTTCCATTCTGTATTTTTTTTGGGTGTACTTAATACATTTTGTCCGAATTTACTGGTTCTGACTGTCACAATAGACCGGATATCTAAAATGACATGCTTCGGTAAATTGTCGGTGGAAAACGGAATATGAAAGTTGGATACTAACTGAGACGATTAAAAATCACTTCACTATGGTCTTATAAAACTGAAATCCAAACAATTATAAATATCTAAATTCACAACAACCATTTCCAGAGTTTGTATTAAAGTGTATGGAAGTAAAACTAGTCACGATTTAATCACTCTTTAGAATTGTAAAAGATCCGTACATACACACTGAATACTATTAATATTAGGACGTTAAGTCTTAAAAGCTCAACAAGCTAAATATGTTAAATGTATTGTAAGAATTTAGTTGGAGAATCATTTTCACTCTAATATTATGGGCATAATTTGTTTTCTTAAAGGCTCAAAGTGGGATCTGAATATATTTGGCGGTTAATCAGGTAAATTGACCGGTTGAAGAGATTTTATTTTATTTGTTCACTCATATTTAATTAAGTAGGCTATATTGTTGCATCCCAAAAACTTTAAAAATATAGCTGTTAGTTTATCAAAACGACCTCAAAGGAAATTTTGGTAGAAAGAGAGGAAAAGGACTCTCACATTGTACCTTCGACCGTGCAGGACTTTATGGCCTTTCTTCCCCCATTGACGTTTGAAATAATTGCGGCTGAGAAACATCTTTCACCATTTTTATCAGAAAATATGTGGACTTAATTTTTGAGCTAGATAAAGGCATGTGATCTCGTACCGGGATTTAATACCCGTCTGGTATTCCCGACTGAAACCACATGGTCGGCTGCAGGGTTTCATTAACTCTTTCCACTCGTGACCCCCAGTTATTTGGTTCTTCCTGTCTCTCTCGTTACTCACTCCAGTGCAACCTTTATTGAACTTGAAATAACTGTGATATTAATAATTAGAAGTAACTAACCTTATTTACATTTTATGCATTTACTTTTATTATGTCAATTTTTTTTAAATACATGTTTTCTTTAATGAAATAAAAGTTTCCCAACACGTTTTAATTTTTAGATTTTGACATTCGCTAAATGGCTTAGGAAAAAAAAATGTCTTAAAAAATGGATGAACTAGAATAAATTGAACCTGTAGCCTGTAATACAGCTCTTATTATTTTCAATTATAAAATAATTTGTAGCTATAAACATTTCTAAATAATCATTTCCCTATGTTATATTTTGTAGTAAGACTTTCAATTTTATCTTTTAACTTAAATATGTGACAATTTGTTGTGTGTTCAGAACCAAGGCTGCAGTGAAGTCGCGTGATGCAACACGCGTGAGCCCTGTCAGAAACATCTTATGTTTTATTACGCGTTTGATTTTGAACTTTTTTTTTTGTCGTTGCGCGCTTAGAAACCTTTTACTTTTGCCAAATTTTTCGCTACCCCCACATTTAGCTTCACGGCCCCATATTGGCTCGTGACCCACATTTTAAGAAGGTGTGAGCCAAAGAACTTATCACTATCCTAAAGAGCTGGAACTAGTTCGTAATAATCTATTTTTTTTATTCACTCTTGACTGGATATAATTTCCATAGCTATAGCCTATTTTATGTGAATATTTTATTTTAAGTAAACTTAAAAACAGGCGTCTCAACATATTTTATTTGTCGAGTTGGTGGTAATTTTTTTGATACAAATTAAACATAACTACTTTGTTTTGTGATTTTGAACTAGTTTTAACGTTGAACTGGTCTAACTGATTTAGCAAACCACATGGTGTTGGAGTTTTTTTTAAGCACACAGGAAATTCACTCCTTTAGCTTGTGTATGATAACGAATACATGATAATGTTCCTATCACAAGCGAATATGTATGTATCCTGGAAGAATAAGGATCAATGTCCATCATTTTATTTTACAGACAAGTGGAGTAATTAAATAAAACCATTGACATTTTTGTGCGACTATTTGACCTCTTAGGAAACATAATTTTTTTCCATGCAACAATTAAGTTACCGGACACTTATCCTTTCTTAACTTTTCAATAAATAGGTTTAGTATTGTGTTTCAATCAAATCGACCGTTGTATTGACAGACCACAGCGGACAATGGACTCTGCATGCTCCACTTTTATATGTAGTGCTAACTCAAAAACAAATAGATCCTTCTTGGGCTGTAGCGTCTAATTTTCCACTGTTCTCTAGATGATTTATGGAAAATAACTTTATATTGGACCATGAGACAAAATTTTGATATGTCTTGGAAGTTGGTTATTTCAGGAGTGGGTGTATATTATGAACAGGACGTACAAAATAAACATAAAACTATTTTCTATTTCAAACAAGTTTCGCATTCTCAGCAAATGTTTGGGCAGTATTAATTTTGTATGGTCAAGGGTTGCCGTTGACAAACACTTTTTTTTACGTCTTAAGTACTGTAAAGTTCAATGTTACTTTCCAAGCGGGTCGTCTTGTAGAGGCGTATTGTGCCATTGTCCGTTTACAGATTAGACCACTTTGTAGTTTCTTGAGAGAAAATAGAATTTCTTAAAATCGGCTTTAACGATTTTAATTCAATTTCCTATCCAAGCACTGTTTAACATTACAAACGAAATGCCACCTCCCAATTTTCCATGAAAATGGTTTTGATGTTATACGTAGCGGAAATCTCCATTTGTTACCATACCTCTGCGACAATTTAGATATGAAATAACTAATAGTTGCAACGTCTGAAATATATTTTCAGAGATGTTGGCAAATATACTTTTTAAATATAGGTCTGGGAAATTGTTATGCTCTTTGGTGAGCACAGATGTTACTTTTTTTTCCCACTAAGTTTCTCTAAGAGTATATATTATTTCATTTATACTTTTCAGTGGCATGTTTCTGCAACAATGTATATTATTTTGGTACACATATTTTAGGAATTTTTTTTAATAAATATCTTCATTTTTAGGCAAAGGACCGGGAATATCTGTGCGGTGCACCGTACCGTTTATTTAATGAATCCTTGAAATTAAAAATTAGAGTCGTCTTGTCGGCTCAGTGCTCTCGAGCATTGCTGATTATCAACTTCATTAAGTACTTAACCAACATTGTACTGGACTGCTCGTGGATGCGATATCAGCGACTTCCTTCCTGTCTTCAGGCTGAAAAATAGTTGTAAATTTTATTCTAAGCTTTGATTTTATGAGCCACTACTTATCCCTTTGTTTGGTGTTTCACTTGTAAGGACTTTCTCTGAACTTTTGTTTCTTTCTTTTCTTTCAGAACGAAGTGGCCTGGGAGCGGTTTCCCTCCAAACGTAAGTACAAATTACATTATATGTATCTGTGTGGGGTAGAGCTAAATGCAGTTGTTTTTAATGATCCTCGTGCCTGGTTGGTAGGCCTAGATGCGTATTACATCCCCACTAATGGGGTGGGGTGAAATAAATAGAGTTGAGAAAAAGTATACTCTCATTTCTTTGGAAGGAAAGCGAGATAACACTGGAAAAATTACCTCCGTATAATTGGTTTGGATTCAAACCCTGACTTCCTCATGAAACCAACCATGACTAGTTGGGCGCCTTAGTCCGCAGGGATAAAATAATTACATTTATATTCCCTTTTTATCTGGGGTAAAAGGTGTGGTGCTGAGCTACAAATTGTGCTAAGCATTGCTCACTATTCTTTGAATTAGTTGCTAAGAAAAGTTAGAATGTACTTTTTTTACGACAAGGTATATGCCTACATTATATTTTACTTGTGTATTATAATTTATAAGTTTATAAAACTAGTATTATTTCTGAGCGCGAAACTTTTTTTTTTAAAGCTTTTCCTACCGCCAACATATTCGTGACCTCATCCCCTCTGTGGCAACAAGTTTCATCACAGCATATTCATTGAGCGATGGCATATTTTTACGAGTACTCGTTAAACTGACAAGTTTTTTTTTTATATATATTAACGTCTTATTGAGAACTGCGTAGTTTTAACGCTGGACTCGTTGAAAGTGTTGGCCTTGTTGCTCCAACGACACCTATCCTGCCAGTTTAGATCACCGTATTTCACTGTTCATTAAATTCACCTATTGATAGTAATCGACTACAGTTAACAAAATATTAACTGTCTGTAAACACTGTATAAAAGCATCAATTTCGCCCATTTGGAGAGCACAGAAAATCTGCTTTGTTATGTTTGTTTATACACTGCACATACATTAGAGATACACTACAATCACATACATGTAAAGTTATGTATATGGTCGCGCCGGTGTGGTCTAGTGACTAGCGTTTCTGGCTACAGATCCAGAGGTCTCGGGTTAGATCCCTGCCGCCCACAGATCTTTCTGCGAAGCAGTGAGTCTGAATGGGGTCAAACACAGCCTTGTTAGGACAAATGAGTTGATTGAATAAAGAAGTAGTGGCTCTAGTCTAGAAAACTGATATTAACTTGAGGGAGGGGGGGTGCTTCGTTGTGCTGACCACATGACACATTCTATCCACAAGTGTTGGTACTATCTTTGCCACCATACGGCAGTCACTCTGTCGGTATAACTTGCTTGCGGGCTAACGTCACGGAGTTGATATACCTATATGACCACAAGCGCGGAGACATACTCAGTAAAATATTAAATACTTAATTTTGGGGTAGTCTGTAGCCTTGTATATAATGGCGCACTAGAGTGTTATTGTGTTTAGTTGGTGATCCTGGGTTCGATTCCTTGCATGGCCTAAAAATGTATCATTGGTGAAATAAAGGCTTCCCGTTTCACAGTAATTAATTAACGGTCAGGAGCTGGGTGTTGTGCATGTTCTAAATTTAAGTTAGTTTATAAGTCGTGTGCTAACATAATCAGTCGGTTCAGAAAGTACACGCTAAATACCTTAAATAAATGTAACAATAAATTGTACAACAAAATCGTACAATTTTTCTCTTGAAATATTAAGTTTAAGTAAATTTACGAAATATTCATGTAAAAGGGAATAGTCCAGTAACTATGGACATTTTTAATTTACGATTCAAGTCGACAAAAAAAATCTGTTTATGTTAAGAAAAGTAACTTTCATAGACACCACAGTTCATACTTTTAACGTTCGATTTGTGTATCGTGGTTGGTTGTAGATACATTATTCTTAATTTTAATCCAGGCTTCAGACTCTATCCCTACATGAAGTTAATTTGAGACCAATTTGATTGTTAATCAAATTTAAGTTAAAATCCCTCAAAACATTAACTTTATGACTAGAGATATTCTGTATTTGTTGCATTAGATAATTATGTTAATTTTTTTAAAGCAGAAAAAACAATAGGAAGAAATTTCTAGCCACTCAAAACAATCACATCATTGCATTCAAAGTAAACTAAATCCACTTGTTTCATTCTCCCATGTTAACATTTTTTTAAATCAGTCATCAGTAAACTACCCATAAACGAGAATACGGTGTTATTCGTCATGCCACAAAATTTTAAGACATTTTCGAAATATTTTGAATTTTCAAAAATGTCTCATCAGTAAACTATCCTTGAACAAATTTTACCAAAAACTAATGATACCATGCTATTAATCATGTCAAAAAATGGTAGATATGCATTTTAATCAAAATCATCAAAGCCATTTTCGAAAAATTTGTAATTCAAAAATTTCACTTATCAGTAAATTACCTTTAATTTGAGGACTTAGTTCAAAATAAAAAAAAATTCTTGAGGTATAGCTCTATAAAATCTAAATATCAAGTTTGAACAAAATTTATCCAAACGTTACGGATCCGTGGTCAGGGACAGACAGAATTGTAAAATCCACTTTTTTTGCTTTCCGGTTCACATAAAACTTAAAAATTTATCATAATCTTAAAAAAAAAAAAATTTCACTATTACAATACAAATCTCTTGATATGATAAAGTAAAAATGTTAAATTGGTAATAGCTTATTGTACTACATATATTTTGTTGTCAACATAGCCACAATGTAACTATTTTATTATTTAATCATGTACGCTCTCGCTCTGTATCAAAAGCTACACCAACAGCATATTTGTTTTGACGTATGAATATATAAAGTTAGCTCTTGAGTAACCTTTCTACTCTGATACCTACGTGTAATGAATGTATCGACCACACTATAAGTTTCGCTAATTATGTGGTTCTCTCC
>CABFVZ010000574.1:104024-169969 GCA_902151445.1 Timema monikensis | reverse complement strand
GTCTTACTACCCGTTCGGGTTATACGCTTTAAGTACTAATTACGCTAATGGATTAGGAATTGGGAAGGTTGAATTAGAGGAAGTGAACCCGCATTTGCGTGGAGGGAGAGTGGAAAACCATTTAGGAAAAACCACCCCCAGTTCACCCGACCGAGATTCGAACCTCGATCTCCCCGTCCTCAGCAGTCGAGCTCAACACGACAAGCGTGTCAGAATATACAAAACA
The DNA here is from genome assembly GCA_902151445.1 of Timema monikensis. Taxonomy (NCBI): domain Eukaryota; kingdom Metazoa; phylum Arthropoda; class Insecta; order Phasmatodea; family Timematidae; genus Timema; species Timema monikensis. Next base: position 169,743 of record CABFVZ010000574.1, on the reverse strand, counting down.
ATTTTACCGGTTGTTCTCTATGGTTGTGAAACGTGGTTTCTTCCCTTAAATGACGAAAAGAAATTGCTTAGGAAGATATTTGGTCCAAAAAATGATGAGGCTACTGGGGAGTGTATGAGTTACATACCCTGAACTCATTGCAAAACATTGTTAGGATAATCAGGTCTCGTAGTTTACGGTGGACAGAACATGCAGTGTGAGTGGGAAATTCTAGAACAGTGTTCAGGGTATTCACTGGCAAACTCAATGGCAAGACCTAGACGCAGATTTAGAGGATAACACTAGAACAAATTTGTGTGTAATGAGGTGGACTGGTTAGAACTAGCTCACGAAAGGGATAGGTGGCGTTCTTTTGTGAGGCAATCAACTTTAGCGTTTCTATCTATACCATAGAGTAAGTCATTAGAAATTGTTTAATTTATAACAAAAAATTGTGCAAGGCTCACTTGGACTACGTTAGACCTACCCTACACATTAGTTTTGTTTATTTTCATTTTGTTTGTTGACTTCGATAACAAATTTTAGATGATATGGAAACATGCTTTAGGAAATTTTGTTTTGTGCACTGAGGGATATTCGCATATTAATATATACTCATTTTCGTGGCGGGAGTGTAGGAAATAATTTAGAACCACCCCATCCCCACCCCTCCAATATACTTGACTGGGATTTGACCTTCAACCTTAACTTTAGACCATGAACCCATCGAAATGGCTGTTTACCATTGATTCTTAATATTGACATAGACCAAAATAACCTATTTGGTGTGCAAATGCATATTATATTTAAATTGCGGTATATACAACTCATTGTAACTTGCATCAGTGGTCGATTGTCAAAGACGTCACTCTCGCAACTGTCAAGACTTCGAACTCCTCTCGGGTGTACTGGGGTGATTTTTTCTTAATGGTTTCCAACGCAACCTTCACGTAGTACATTTACATTCCCCCTAAATTCTACCTCTCTCATTTCTACCAATTTACTGTAAACGTAAATTTAGAGTGGGATGCAAAAATAAAACCTTATATTTAGTATTAATATTTTGACTGATATATAATCTGCAATGGAATTTGTAAGTTTATAAATATTAAGTTTAAAATTTCGATTTTCTCATGATATGTTATTTTTAACCTCATATGTATAGGCATATTTAAAAGTATATTGAGTCTTTGCAGTTAGAGATTTTTTTCAACCTTCAAGTTTGAACATATTATTAGCAGAAATAATTTTACATTAAGTGCTAAAACCTTGAAATGAAGTATTTTTTCCCCAAACATTTGTGCTATGTTTATATTTAACGACTACATAAGTTGCCGTAATGGTGTATGTATTAGTCAATCAAAACAGTTTTTCTTTCATTAAGTTTCCTTATAAACCAAATGCAGCAATATTACGTCACTGTGATGGAATCCCCGAGTCTGTTGAAGGTCTTTTCATTCTCCACTCTTGTACCAAACGGATGTTTTGTCAAATTATATAGCATATATGAAGTATATATATCCCTATGTTTGTTACACTGCTGGTGGGTAATGTAAGATTACCTTTTGATTATATAACATTCTCTATTAGTTAATACTATACTTTAAGTGAGTACATTAACACATTTTTTTCTGCCATTTAAATCAATTTAATGGCGTCTCTGATGATCATGTGATCGATGGACTAGGCCGAGGCCGCATTCGGCTCATCGCGGATATTAATTTGCTTACAGCAATCGTAGCAGTGAGGTTCATTATATTATACAACCTTCGCCATTTTAGTACTTGTTGAATGAGTCCTTTGCGCTGATTCGTCTCAATGTTCAACAATGTCATAGTTCGTCTCAAACAATATATCGCCTCATGTACGCCCTGAACAAATTATATCCACGCTGATTCGGGGGAAATTTTTCCCAGCTACCCATGCTAATCCCCACCACTTAGAGTAATTGACCAATAACTACTAAAGACTCAATTATTACACAGGGCGAAATTACTTGCCACTCGCTGGCTTGTAAACTCGTGCGCGGGTGAGCTTGTTCTAACGAGCTCGGCGAGTGTCGATTACACTGAGCTACCAAATTCGCCCATCCGCTCAGTAGAGATGTTTCTGGCAGGTTGTTTTCGTTGTTAGTCAAAATGCCTGGAATGAAGTAGAACAACAACCATATTGTACTTTCAGTAACTCGAAACAGATATTCTAGCGACCTAAACGAATCGTCGGTAGCTAAATAGAGTATTGCTATCTCTAGTTTGGTGGCAGTTGGGATAGCCATCCTCATTTTTGTGTCTTGTTTCCGTAACAGTCCATCAATCATTTGTATTAAATCATGGAACTGGTCAGTGTTGATTCTCAAAATATTCCTGTAAGCTACAGGGTCTTCATCCTTCAATTCTTTCAGTAAAGTATTGGATCCACCATATTGTTCACGGTTTTTGATATCCAATTCTTTACCCACATTCTTCTCGTTTTCCTATTTTCCTTTACCAACTCCTCCTTAAGTCTTTTTCGTATTATAAGGGCAACGACAATTTCCGCACGAACCACTTCTCTAGACATTTCAGATACTACTAGTTTATTATCTCCACTTATTACACACGGTGATTTTGCTTGCCAGAGGGCAAACTAGCTAGCGAGTAGAGTGTAAAATCGCCCGGTCTTTAACTTTACTCTCTGGGGAGAGCGAGCGGCGAGTTAACCAGCCGGCGCGAGTAGCTAGTAATCTCGCCCTGTGTAATCGACCTTTAACACTTGTTTGTAGACATTGCAGATGAGTAATTTTCATGTAAGCTTAAATTTTTAAAGAGAATGACTTGGGTAAGTTAGGGATTAGTATTTTCTATGATTCATAGACTATTTGATGCAATGGATTATCGCGCTTTTAACCTCATGTACTCTTGCTCAATAAAAGTTTTTTTTAATTTGTCTTTTTAGTCAAGTTTTTATTAAGCACCTTCGCTTAAGACCCGTTCGAGATATGCATATCTACTAATTACACATATGTGTTAGGGATGAGGAAGGTTTTTATTATCTAGAGGAAATGTGGCTACCCACATTTTTGTGGAGGGAGGGGGAAGTGGAAAATAATTTTTAGTAAAAAAAACCTGTACACCAGACCAGTATTCGAACTGAGATATCCTCGTCATTGGCAGTCCAGTTCATAGCGAGTGTGACGCCTTATACTAGGCGTGTCAAACTCGTGGCCATGATTCTGTGTGGCCCGCGGACCTTAAGGTGAATCGTCATGCATTGCGACCCTATTGCTTATATAAACGTCGAGGAATCGGGGGTGTATTGGCAAGCTCAAAGCGGCTCGGAATACAAAATATATGACGGCCCTTCGGCATAAATTCATAAACATTATTCCGACACATTGGCTTAGTCAGCTTAGTCGGGGGGTGGGAGATAGATGCTTTGTCTGTTCTAGATTTAAGTTAATTTATAAGTCGTGTGCTGATATAATCAGTTGGTTAATAAAATGCACGTAAAATACCTCAAATAAATAAATTTAAAAAATACCATTGAAGCTATGTTTCACTCAAGTGGTGAAGGGAATTTTTTAATCTGTTTATTAGTAGTACATTTAATTCCGAGGCCCTTTCAGCTACATTATCGGTGATTATGTACTTTGGGTAAACGTAATCTTCTAATTTCTACTTACATTAACAAAAATACTTGTTAGACAATACCTGGGAGTCATGTTTTGATATATTTAAGGTTGTAACCACCCACTACTTGCGTACGTTACAAAGCTGGTAACAGTTGGAGTTCACCAAACAAATGATTCTACTTTGTTTGTAAACAAGAGCAAGAAACAACAAACAGGACGGTTAAATAAAACCATCGTACTTCATACTCACAGGAACTTTTGATTAAAATTAATGGATAGCTTTTTTAAAATATTTTAAAGTAACTGCGCCCGACATTAAAGCACTATTGTTGTAACATTAACATTTTGGTTGTAGATATAACTTCCAAATTTTTTGTAAACGATTATAGGGATAATCTTGTTTAATACAGTGAGCCTACTTTTATTTTAGCTTAATATAAGACAATACAGCTTAATATATGACAATACAGTGTCTTAAATGTGGCTTTTTTTTAATGTTTAATGTGATCCTTTTGACCAAACGAGCTTGTCAGGCCTGTCTTAGACCATTCGGCCACCGAAGTGGGCTGTGATATATTTGAAGTTGAAATAAACTCGAGCTCATCAGCGGTAACCAGGAAAAACTATTTTCTCAGTCACGTCCAAGGTATATTTATCAAGCCAATCGTTCAAATGGATGCTGCGCGGGATCTCAAAGTACGGTATGGGGTAATTGAATATCCAAAGGTTTGGCTTGTTGACCTTGGTTCTTTCTTCGCTGCAACCTTAAACCTAAACGTAGTCCTACCCAAAAGCCAACTCAACTTACCTTAGTACTGGAACTTAAGGGCAACATGATGAGCAGGGTCGATTTTAAATAACTGCACAAGCATTCTTCTGGAGAGGATGAGGAACCCATATTCGGGAAAATAGTAGTACACTTGGTTGGTATTGAAACCCGGCATCCCTGGTTGGATTCCACTGCATTGTTCGTGCGGCCAACAATGGCTTTCAGAACCTAGGATAGTAAATGAAGGATTATTCTAGTTTACAAGACCTGGCATAAGGGTTCTCCTAAGCTAAGGTTTCAAATAATTTACTCTTAACTTTTTTTTTGTTAGCCATCCGGACTTAAGGCATTTTAATAAACGCTAGTGGAGTAGGGATGATATAGTCAGAATTTATTGTGAATGTACCCACATTTGCGTGGAGAGGAAGTGAGAAACGAATAGAAAAAAGTCCTCATTTAACCTAGCTTTGAGTCGAACCTTAAACTTTTCATCACCGGTAAATCAGGTCAGATGAGCCTGACATTATGTCCACATACGGGTTCTACATGTTTATTATTATTATTTCAAACCAAGAGCTATTTCAGCACATGACATCAAACTAACAACCTAGTCATGGTTGCTTTAAATTTAAAACATTTAATTCATTGCGTCAGTAATTCGATTCTTTGATAATAGAACGAAGGTATGTATACACACTCCGGCTGCGATCGAACTAGGACCTCCTAGTACTTCATTTCCACGAGAACGGACTTAGAGTAGTGTTTTCCGTTTTGCTTTATGACCCTATTTACCGACGAGGTGTCACGCAATTACGCCCCCTTGCTCCCTTCGCGCCTTTAGTGTAAATAGCTTTATACATACCATATCTTCAATTAGACGATTGTCGACGCTTCATTTCGCTTCAGGTCTGTTTACATTAAGTCTATCAATACTGGTCAATGTCAGATTTGTTTGTGATGGACACGAAGCTAATACACTTTTCATCCTATAGTAGGATTCTACTAGGAAGTGACTTAAAAACAAATACACGAAATAAAAACACATTATTTTCCACGAAGAAGGTAGAATTTAGAGGAAATCACCCTTATTTGCGTGGAGGGAGAGGAAACCATTTAGGGGGAAACATCCTCAGCACATGCGGGTGAGATTCAAACATCGACCTCAACATTACCAATAGATGAGCTTGATATTTAAACCGCGTGCCCACAGGTGCAGATAACTTTGTTGTCAAACGTAATGAATTACTGGTTTGTCGGTTGGGGGAGAAAATATACATATTAGGAGGCAGGATGAGAAGTGTAAAATTTAAGCTATTTGACCCAGAGCTAGGCTTGAAAACAGCAATTTGAAAAGGTGTAAATAACTAACCCTCCTGTGAACTCACCCGTGGATCGAACCTAATCCTTCAGATCACCCCAGCGCACATCTAACTCTGGTCGGTTAGTGGCATGGCTCGAGTAAGCTTATTAAATGTATGGCTGTTCTCTTACCATCGGGTGTCATCTGGTGTTGGTCTGGTGACTGCAACTTATCATGCAACACGTTGTGTGCTGGCGGACCCGTGTAGGAGACTTCGATAGTAGTAGTTTCATTACATCGCGTCCTAGAGTGGGGAAACCATTCAGTGGCATTCGGTCAGGATTCAAACCCCAACTTCTCTCTCGCCGTCAAACCAGGCCAGGCAAGGTTTACGCCTAAGTCCGCGTGTTCACACATTTGAGGTTCATGTCTGAGAGGGTTTTTGGCTTTCGTAATGATTCCTATCACTTCCCACTTCAGTGTTCATTCATCGTTTCTTCCAGTCCTTCACAAAGCTCTCTTAATCGCTTTTCTGTATTTCCCCCTTTTATTTTATTAGTTTTAAGCTTATGGTTACATTAATGGCTTCTTTTGAATATACGTATATTAAAATCCAATACTTTTAATAATATGTGTGCGTATAATCTGTACAGTTAGACACGGTGCTAAATAATACTACTAATAATAATATTATATTAAGTGTGATGTGCAAGCTTTGTAGGAGTAATTTCAAAATCTTTTTGATAGGGAAAATTTCTTCTTGTAAAAGGTAGCTTGCGTCAATGTTAAAAAAGTTTAGTATGTAAATGTCTTCTGCAACAAGAGTTTCCCGTCGCAAAAATAACCTTTGTGTTGATGCGCCTTTAAACCTCGTATTATAAAACGTCTCATTAATTTCAAAGTGACAGGCTTTCCATGTAAAACAAAACAATAGTAAAGTTTCTGATAGGTGGTCGATGTAAAACTTAGTTTTATTATACAGTATGTATATTTTTTTGTCAGTGCTACGGCTTGTGTCGTTGGCTCCTTCAACGGCCCTGCTTGAAGCTTCTGTTTTTTTATTGTTTTTTATGACTGACATCTGGCAGCCTAACTAGACCACACGGATCTGTTTACACTCGCATGGAGTCACATTTTTATGATGACGTGGAGAGCGTCAATCTCATATTTTCAAGCTTGCTCACACACGCACAGCTTTTCGTGGAAGAGCTTAGTTCGATTCCAGGGAGCGCTGAATAGTGATGTTAGATGGTATAACCTCGGGTGCTAAGGAAGACTGGCATAACCTATAGTGGACCCTGGTTTAATTCTAGTTGCTGTATGTAATTGTTTTTATTTTGAATATAAGTTGGCTAGTACTCAATTTATTAAATGAATGGTTTTGTGTTTAGTGATAAGCAATACACATGTTCTAGCTTATTTCGTCAATTCTGAGCAGACATAACACTGATATGTAGACTATGCATATCGGGCCATCAATATTAGGTTGTATGAATCCGTTTGAAGAAAAAAAAAAGCACCGTTTGGAAAAAAATTAGCACCGCGTCTTACTACCCGTTCGGCTTAAGTACTGACTACGCTAATGGGCTAGGAATAGGGAAGGTTGGATTTATAGGAAGTTAACCCGCATCTGCGTGGAGGAAGAGTGGAAAACCATATAGGATAACCCTCTCCCAGTTCACTCGACCGAGATTCGAACCTCGAGCTCCCCATCCTCGGCCGTCTTGCCCAACAGGAAACTGGCGTGTTAGCTAACTACACTGGGTTAAAAAAAAATGTCACCAACATTAATCAAAAGGAAAACTCTTCCATCCTGAAAACCATAGCTTGATTCCCTAATTGGAAGCATAGGGGGTTAATTTTTCTCAGTTGCCAAGCGAACACGTGTTTTGAATAGCTTTGACTTGTTGCACCTGTAACCTTCAGGTTAATTACTTGTGTGCATCTGGCTGATTACTTTAGTGAAAGTGCGCATATTCCGAACATGCAGTTCAGTTGATTTCTGTAAATAGCATCAACTTTAGCGTGATCTTGCCAGAGGGGGTCTTAAAGTACTTTGTACTTTCATTATAAAGATAGCAAGTACTTTCGTTCTAAGAAGACGCTTTCTACATATACTGTTCATTCGGATAGGAAAATTCGCATGGATTTGTATCTCGTGTGGCCTAAAGTTTCGTCACGTGTTCTCTGGATCATATTTTTGCCGCCCGTGACGAGAGGGTTCTCGTGTTTTAAGTTGCTTCTGCAGCAACTTATCAGCGATTTCACATCAGTGCGCAGTTTAGTTTGCCTTTTGTTTGTTGGTTTCTTGTAATACCTACCACTTCTTGGCTGTTCCACAAATTTTAATCCAGTGTAATCTTGTTTGTTCATTTAATACGTTACATGTCCTTGACGGACTCTTAATTTGTTTGGAAGTCCGCTACTTTCTCCCTGGGTCGGTTTCCTCGCTCACGTAGGGCTGCCATAAACACATTGAATTAACAGCCCAATTTATTCAATGTTTAGCGATAACATATTTTTTATTGCTTGCGGGCCCAAATTTGGACTAAACACATCATTCACCCATAAATAGACTTACCATAATATTTTTCTCTCAAATCGGGACACTTTTAGGGTTTTACTGTAAGAAAATCGTGATGCAGAACCCCATTGGCTTAAAAGGGGAAATTATCACTAATGTATTGTTACAAGCTTCTCCCCACTTCCCCCATCCTTTACCAATCCAAAGCATGTTTATGATATTATTGGGGCTATAAGTTTTTGAAAATTAATTCCCATTTAAAAGCTATTTTTTTATCATATATTTGGATGAAAACAGAAGCTAAACTCATTCATAGAACTATACTTGAATGTATTACAGAGAGAAATATGAAATTATAAAGCATAATTAGGCTAGGAGATTTAACAAACTTAAAGTCTGCAGCTAACAACACTAATTATTATCTGGTTGAAACCAATCGTATTTGCTATTTATGTGGACCTTTTTTAGAAATGCTTTTTTATTCTTTATCTTTTCATAAAACTCATTGCAACTCTTATTTCAATGCTTATTTTTCAGTAAATTAGGCATTTCACTGTTGATTCTACCATTATTCTTCTTTCCTTAGACCACGCATAACTCATTAGTGAGAACACACTTTCAACAGGAGCGGAAAATGTTCTCAACACGGCCGAGGTTAGATACAAAAATGTTCTGGTATTTGAAGTGATTGAATAGTTGAACACACGTTTCTTCACAATTTAAGTTCGTAGTTTGAAGAGCAAAATGCCTTGGCAACTAACATTTCATCAAATAGTTAATTGAAATTTATTACACCATTTCCAAGTGTTTCATTAATTTTTTCTGCTAATTTTTTCAATGTATAGCCATATAATTTCAATGCAAGACACACATCGATCATCAAAATTTGTAAATTCTTTCATAACTAAATCAACATTAATGATTCGAGCCTCCTCTAGTGCCTTGAACATTTTTTTTCTTCTTCTTCTTCTTCTTGGTATTATCCCGCCTTTCTTCAAGATTAGTTTTTAATTTCTTAAGTTTGATAACAATATCAGTTGCACTTGCTTTTGTTTTATCTATAGTCAATATTGTTTTGTTAATTGTTCATATTCTTAACATTTTTCCTCTGACCGGGACAAAATAACAAACCGGCTGGGACCCCGTGACTAGACCTTCAAATCGGGATCGTCCCGGTAAAATCGAGATCGTCCCGGTAAACCGGGACGTATGATAAGCCTACCCATAAAGCTATATTCTGTTATTTTAACTTAAAAAAAGTTGACATTATGACGTGTGCTTTGAAACTATGGTCCGAAGAGAGCAGATTAATTAAGAAGAGTGGCTCAAATTCTTTCAAAGTTTTTTTTCCTCCTTCTTCTTTGCAACGCGTCTTGTCCGTTTGGACTATCCACATTGCACTAATGGGGTGATAATTAGGAAGGTAGAAATGAGATGAAATGTATCAGCATTGGCGTGGAGAGACAGGGAAACACGGGTAGAATTCGAACCCCCCAACCTCTCCGTCATCAATCAGACTGGACGAGCTTGACATTTATCCCGATTTGCACTTTGTTACCGTCCGCCAAGCTATTCGTACTTCCACTCCTACCGGTCAAAAGAGTTTTTATATCTTAAAATTTCTTGAATGAATTTTGCTAAATTTCTACCGCAAAGAAACACTTTGAATCTTTACGTCAAACTCTTTTACGTAATTACAAAGTTTGTGAAGATAATACTGTTTGTTCTCTGTCGTCCTGTAAAATTGGCAACGCAGGTTGGCTCCGGCTCTCCCTCCTGTTGCCGCCGCGAGTTTGAATATGGTGTGCTCTCTCTGTCTCTGTCTTGGGGAAAGGCAGGTGTGATGTTGGACCCTTGCAGCTGGTACAATACCGCGCGCTCTTCTAGTCCGCTTCCTTCCGGAGAACCTTCGACCTCCTTCCCTTACTCTTTACTATGGTATTATTCCAAACGAACTAGTCCCCCTCCCCCCTTTCTCATCACACAACTTGTTATAGTTTGTTCGCAATAGGAATAACCCGTTAGAAGAAAAATACTGCTTAGTGATTTCTCTTTTAGATATTGTTTTACATGTGAACATGTTTCTGCGCTGAATATTCTTACTAGGAAACAATAGTCGTAGGTAAGTTAAAAGAATTTTTGCAATCTGCTAAAAAAATCCTTTTTTTTTATTTATAAAAATAAAGTTATATACCGAGTGAATTATATAAAGTATTCTGTCCATTTAAAGTACCTATTGTATACATTTTGTTTCATTTCAATCTGTTTTAATCGAAAGCTTTTATCATCCTTGACCGGGTTAATAAGGTCCGGAGAAACAAAACACAAACAAAAACAACATAAAATATACCTAAAATTTTTAAAGAAATACATAACGTTCTGGAGTGGATTACCTCAAAGTTATTCCAAAGTTGACCATACAGCGTATTTGTTATCCGTATGTTTGGGTAGAAGTAGGCTTCTGTTATAATATTTAAAAACCTCTTTATAAATATTGATTACGTAGTTGTTTGGTTTTGTTGCTGCTATTAAAAATGCTGTTTCAGCTGCAAAACAATGAAACAGTGAAATTACTCTAAATAAATCGTAAATCTATTTTAACCAAGGGCATGTATGCCACCCATGACGGTGGGTACGCGTTCTAATTGTAAGCTAATTTAGTCTGGTTTGTCGGTATCGGAGAGGTCGAGATTCGAATTCCGGCTGGGCTTACTGAAGGTATAGTTTTTTCCTAAATGGTTTCCCGCTCTCTTTCCACGCAAATGCAAGTAGACCTACATTTATTCCTAATTCTACCTTCCTGCTTACTCCACTATCGTAGTTGCTGTATGCATATAAACCGAGCGCGTAGCGTGTGTATGCAATCGACTGTCTTGGAGCCAGTACGGAGTATGTCTACGGAATTGCCGGATGTGACGTTGCTTGCACACCGCGTGCAACCTAGCCCTGAACTAAACACTCATTTGTAGAGCCATGGATTTACGTTACTATTATGGACTTTATGGTTTAAAACACACAGACTCAGAAACTGTCACTAACGTAATAAACACAAATAGTAATTTGTAACTAATTATTAAAGGAAACATCAAGGTGGCAATAATTGTGGGAGTGGGAAATAAACAACTAAAGATTAAAGGAAACTATCGTGAAATGAGCGAGCTCTATACAAGCAGACCCGCATTGGTGGGTACGCTGTCTAAATGCCAGGCTCATCTAGTTTGATTTACCAACTAAAGTTTTTATTAAGTAAAAAAAAAGGGCTTTTTTTCTTTCATTACTTTTTTTTTTACCCTTCTTCCACCGCGTTAATACTGGTCAGCTCTATTCGTATTTTAATTAAGTCTACTTCATTAGAGTATGGGTAAGAATGATATATATAATTTAGAGGAAATGTACCCGCAATTGAGTGGGGGAGTGAGGAATGATTTAGGGAAACTATCACATAAACGAAATGCTAACATAATTCTTAGAGAGGACCTCACACGACGAGTGTTGACAATATAAAAAAAAATCCTAGTTCTTCTCTGAGATGGAATCCAAGATCTTCTTGGAGACGAATGAGAAGCTATCATCACTCTTCGTAGCTTGGCTCGACCAATCTTACTTGCAAATAAATCCGTCCCGAGGGCCCTCTAGACTCGCGGCACAGATCTTGTAGACCCTTTGTCACAGACAAGGTGTAAACCAGACCCAGAGCCTCTGGGTTAAAACAGTTGCCCTCATTGTAACATGGGGATCCATACGTGCGATCCCAAGTAACATTACTATCAAGTAGACATTTTTAGAAACAGATCGCTTTAAAGGTGGTTTTACTAGAGAACAAACAAAAACCAGCTTTCATAAAGCTAGTTTCAGGTAGTGGATCCACCCTCTTCCCATAAACGAGCCCCCCAAACAACAAATTACAAAGAAACATAAAAAATAATAGTTTTTTTCCCCAAATGAATGCTTGCAAATTGTCCAGTTGTAAACAATCTTCAAATATATTCGACTAATTACTTGTATGGAAAGGTTTGTTTATTGAAATGGGAATTTGGGGGTCATTTAGGGTCGCGGTATTACTTACACCTAACTATTGTGTTCGAACCACCACCTCTTTAAAATGAACAATTTGAAAGCTAGTTGTTTCACTTGGAAGTCGTGTTATCACTGAAGACTGAAACTAGCACTCCCCAAGTGCCTAAGGAGTAGGCCTCAATCTGGCTCACAGAGCGCAACAAATCTCCCATAAGGCTCAGTGGCTGGTGTATACATTGTCTGTGCCCTAGGTTTACAAAATACATGATAAATACAATATAGGTTATAAAAAAAACAGGCGTTTGGAAACCTCACAAAATGGCAACAGTTTTACAACTTTCTGTCATTGCTCTTACAACGATCACTTTTAGATCTCCACAGTACCTACGCATTTTATCTTATTATTTTACACCACATCAAACTACTCGTCTGGGGCTATTCACATTGATTACTCGAATGGGATAGGGAAGGTAGAGTTTATATTTGACGTACCCACATTTGTCTTGGAATGAGAAGGGGGGAACATTTAGATAAAACCACCTCGTTACACCTATATTGGTTTCGATTCCTGAACACTCTATCACTCGAAAACCAGAATTAATTAGCTTGACATTTAATCCGCGTACCCGCTGGTTGGGGAATTCGGCGAATTTCCTTCATATTCAACCGCTGTCCACGCATTCTATAATGTTTCACTTAGTTATAGGCAACACTTAAAGAAAATTGTATGCGAGTTTTTTTTATCATATCTTAAATAGTTTTAATTATGTGAGTGGATATTGGAAATGACACACTTGTACTTAAATACACATTTTAACATATTAAGTACAAAATATTTCACATGCCTCGCGATAAAATCGTCACCATTTAATTTATTTATAAAGGGTTGAAGTTTCCGTTTGTTCATCTTTGTTTTTATTTATTTATGTATTTATGCTAAAGGAGGTCTATTTTAAATAAAATGTGCCAGTATTTGTGTGGAGGGAAAGTGGAAAACCATTTTGTAAAACAACATCAGACCTCTGATCTCTCGTCAACCGGCAATCCATTCCAACACGAGAGTGACGCGCTACACCATAGGTTCCAAACCAGGGGTCCGTGAACAGTCTTGTGGAGGTCTTCTAGACAAATCTAGACTAAACATCCTTTTTTTAAAAAAAATTAGAATGAAATGGGCTACGTATAGTACTAAATATGTGCACCTAGGCTTTTAATTTCCCCTCTTACGGTGGGGGAAATTAGAGGGCGGAGACATGGTGAATTATCTTTGGCGCTTCAGGGGGGTCCGCGATATAGAAAAAGGTTGGGAACCACTGCGCTAGACCATGCAATCACCTATGTGGGTTTCCGCCACTATTTCAGAAGGGTACAACTTTTAAAGAGCCATGTGACACAAATACATCTCCGCCCAAAACTTCCCTGCCCCCCCTCTGTCATCTACGATTTGGCACATCTCTCCGCCAAGAGAGGGAGGGGGGGGGGACTAGCGCGCGATGTTATTAAATCAAATATTTACATTTATTTGTTAACATTACTAAGATATATAACTGTCATGGGTGACCTTCCATGGTGGCTTGTTATTGTGTTTTGCTTTGGTTTGCTTAGGGCCACCCGTCTCCACTGCCTGTTAGGACTGCCTACGACATAAATTTAAGAACACAAGATGGGAAGGGGGGTATTCTAATCAAACATACTGGCACTCGCGTGGAGAGAATACGGGATAACCACTCTACTTTTAGGGTCTTAACAGAGCACCTCGGACGGTACCAGGTGTGTATATATATATAATTTTATTTTTGTACAGCGTTTTACTACCCGTTCAGACTATCAGTTTCTTAGACTAATTATATGGGGTCGAGGAAGTAAACATTTAAAGAAATTGCACCCGCATTTGCACCGTGGTGGGAGGAGGGAGAAACCATAAAATTATACCTGTGGCTAGTAAAAGACTCGTTATTGTAACGCGTTTCTTAAAACGTAGTCCTAATTATAAAATTGTATGGGGGGTGGGTGGGAGCTCTTGGAGAAAAAAAAATTGGTTAAAACGTCATTTGTATCTTATTACCAATTCCATCATCTTAATATGTTTAAAAGTGTTCGACTTACCATGTAATTCAAGGCAACAAAGCACTTTTTTTATATTTCTCAGAAAATTGACATGCCTTCTGCTGTAAACTTTAATTTCAAGTAGTTCGCTCTAATGTTGATAAATAAACACGCATTTTTTGTGAGGGGGAGGGGGACTAAACGAATCTCTCAGTATAACAGTATTGGCCTGGGTAACTGACGGAAAAATACACTGTAAGGAAAAATTCACATTTCTCACGACTAGGATTCGAAATTAAGCCTCTAGAATAAGTTAAATTTGAGATGATTGATGTACCAGCATTTGTTATCGCATGGTTTAGCGTGTCAGACTCGCATTGTACTTGAACTGTTAAAGGATGTACAACACAGCTTGAGTCGCACAAGTGGGCCACAAGTGCGTGTCTTACCAAGTGTTTCACTTCCTGTCGTGCAAGGTTTGCATATGTTGACCTCTCTGGGAGGGTCAAGGCGAACCTACTATTGTTAGACATTGTGGACACTTCTCATGTATGGACTCGGTAGAGAGTGATCAACCGCTACCATCTACCAACAGGTAGTTTTCTCACGACTCTTAGGATGCAGACAAATATTAGAGCGCTTATGTGAATCCCTCTCATTTAGTTATTATTGGCTTACAAACATCGTAGGGCTCGGCCACATGTTTAAAGCATTGGTATTCAACCGGGGTGCACGAAGACATCTTAGTGGGTAGTACATAAAATTAAATATACATGTATATCTATCATATTTCATGATAAAACCTGTGAACAGGTTCAGATTTAGTGCTAGTCACATGCAATCTGGGAGCACCATTATTTTTATCACACCTTTATGGGATTCTTATTTTGGGGGCACGAAGTTGAAGAGAAATTATATCTGGGGGTAAGCGAACAAAAAAGTCCAATACCGTTGGCTTAGACAAGAGAACCCCGTTTTGACTATGAGTGGGGTGGTGCTGACAGGGAGTCAAGATGGTCTTAAAAGGAAAGAAATAATTCATTGACCTATATTTCGTATAACACTTTGCTTGCATAAACACCCTAGATTTCACTAAATACTGTCTCAAATTATAAACAGAGGCTATTGTAGTTGCATGAGATTCCCTTTTTCATTGAAGTCACCGGTGGGCAACGCGCACGGAGGTATCAGTATCGTCTTGTCCGGTTTGCCGGTGACGTGGAGGTCGGAGCTTGAATACCGGCCGGGGTGTATTGAGGGTGGTTTTTACAAAATGCTTTCCCAAATCCCATAGTATACTTTCTTCATCCCTACCTATCTCATCTGTATAAATATGCGGCTACTCCTGACGGATCGTAAGAAGCGAAGTCCATTGTTTTGATAGCGGCCAACCAGAGTCGCCCGTTGCGCCACCGATTGCGTCGTACGAGGTGACGCGTGTATGCGCGATAAAGGTCACGTTCTATGTTTCCGTTCAGAGGAAGTATTTTGAAAGGTCATGTATCGGAAATGAAATGCAATTAGGGAAGAGACTAAAAGGAATGTTTCCACTGGGGATATTCTCTCAGAAGTAAGCAAGCATATGAGAGGATTCCGATATGATTGTTGTTGTTTTTTGTTTTTTTTCACTTCATAATACGTACTACTAATCGTGTTGTCAATTTAATGTAATTGATACTATCACTGACTCTCCACGGTGGTTAGACGGTCTAAGGTGTCACTCTAGAAATATACTGGATTGCCGATGACAGGGAGATCGGAATTCGAAACGTGCGGGTTTACTGAAGGGGCTTTTTCCTAAATAGTTTTCTATTCTCCCTCCTTGCAAATGCAAGTATCTTTTATCTTAATTATCATTACCGGTCTACATATCCGTATAAACTGATCGGGTAGTAGGACGCGGTGCTAAAAAAAACCTCCTTATGCACCCGACTTGGAATCCAACGGTGGCTTATCTCTATTGTATCAGCTTTATGCACTCTAACGTGTGCATAGTCTCTTCACAGTGAATGCGATCCATTTGTATACTGCTTTACATTTATTGTTTTCTATTTATTTGGTTCAATACTTGGCACTTTGAACTTTAATATTAGTTTTCCAAGGTAAACAAGCAAATAAAAATTGTTTCATCTCTATACCTACCCATGTTCTCCCCAATAATGGAATGAGAGAAACAAAAATGTTTATCTTCTATAAAATTGAAATGTTTCCTCTCGCATCCCAAGTGACGGCAAAATTCATATTTTCTTCATTTCTCTTATTCGTGATACCGGCGTCAAAGTTGTTTGGGGAACAGTGTTTTTACTGGTAAACATACTCTTTTCGACTTGAGAAAATACAAATACTGCACCAATATTTGTTTGGAAACCGCATGAGAAATCACAAAATAATAAAACGCACCTGTTCAGGACAACCCCTACATAATGTGCGCGAAAAATCCTAATAGTTTTAACTACCGTGTTGCTATAAATCAGGGGGTTGGCAACATTTCTGTGGCCCGGTAAACCTGTACAGTTATCAAAGCTACTGCGATCCACCATCGTTTTTTGAATGTACTTATTTTTTGTTATTAATATATTTTATACTTTGTCCTTAAAATCAACCTTCCTCAAATATTTGTCATCTGTCTTGTCTGATTTGTCCTTAAATAGGTCAGGGATTGAATCCCGGATTGATGTAACGAGTTTAACCAAAATAGTTTCTAGCGTGCTTCTCACTTAGAATGCGGGTAATTGTCTTCTAAATTTTACCTTCCTTGGTCTCTCCTCCTCCATTATTGTAAATATATGTAAACATATAGCGTGCATCAGTTGTAAAGGCCGATACACATCGAATACTAAGCTGTGCTGCGTTAAGACTTTGTTTCATTAGTTTCACACACATTGCTAAGCTAAACTAAGCAATGGTCTCTGGTCTGCTCCAGTGATGTTTAGTTATGATGGCGTTCTCCAAAATGGCTAGTTTGAGTTCAGATGATACTACTGAGGAAGAAAAGATGCTGCTGTTTTGAAAGATGAAGAAAATTTAGGAGGTGGAGAGAGGTTTGACTTGTTCAATTAACGCTTCCATTTTAATATAAAAACATTTATTAAATATAAAAAAACCAAATAGAATATTACTTAAATACACGTGAAACAAACTGAAAACCAAACTTCAACATTTCTTTGGTTATTTTCACCAAACCAGAACTGCGTCTGTTCAACACGGAACCCAAGTTGCGTTATGCGCATGTGCAACGTAAGATGGCTCAAGATGGGAGATGGAAAAATTGCTCGGTTAGCAATCGGAAAAAACATAGCGCGGCGTAGCAAGGCAGCTTAGCTTTCTGTGTGAACCAACACATTTAAATACATGGTTTCGCTATTTTTCTAAACAGTTAACAGGACAAATCTTAACTTAGGGTTCTGTGTGAATCGGCCTTAAGACATGTAGCACACACAAAAAATGTTGCGTTATGTTTTTAATATTCGTTCATTTGTATCCCGAACATTTCTTGGTATCCTTTTCTGAAAGACACTAGCAATTTTTATTTTTTGTTTGTGGTCACATTCAATTCGTGTTTGCTGCCCGGCCGCTGATAAGTGGATAGTTCGTGACAAACCAAAGCTTAACTCTTATCAGAAGTTCTGTAACAAAAAAACAAGTGACCGGTAGAGTTGGCAGGCGTATTCCATATTGGACCTCGAGGTCAGGTGTTTTGAAGGCACAAGTTGGTGCATTTTCTCGTCCATGTCCCATTGAATTGTCAAACGTACAAATAAAACCATTAGGTTAAACATTTGTGCAGCTATTCGGTCCAGCACTAGGTTTATTCTAGTAATAAGTCATTGGGACAGAGTAATATGACCAGCAATGCTTTCAAATTGAAACCTCTATATTTTATATGATTTGGCCAAAGTGTATTTGAGAAATGTAAATAGGCAATAAGATTAGGTCCCACATAATGTTGACTTTGTTATAATTAGTTTTAAAATATTACATTTATTTAATACTCACTCGTAGAGATGTTCTTTAAAAATTGACCAGCACACTGGCAAAGGCTTATCTGGTTCTCTCGTAATGGGTAGGTCCGGGTTCGAGTGCGGATATAATAGGATTATGAATGGAAGGAACTTTAAATCCTCTTTCAGACGAGCTCAATAGAGCAGATAAGTTGAGTCGCATTATAACTCATTTAGTGAGTTAGTAAGAAAATACAGCTCTTTGTCAGCAGTCAACAATGCATGTTCTAGAAGAGGCTATCACGGAACCCTTGCATTTCAGATTTAAACTAAAATAATAAATGCGACATTGTCTATGCACACTGCACATTATAATTAGTACAAGGTTGGAGAATGGCTTTTTATAAACACTGTTCCATGAATACAATATAAAGTTTTAAAACTATTTCCGTGTATTATAATTTTTTTAACGAGCTGTGTAATATTTTTAGTTGTTTGTTTAGAAAGAAAAACGGTGACATTACAAGATTCGGCAAATTTCCAACCAGCCTTTAATTTTTTTTGTTTCATTGCTACAGTAATTACAACTTGTGCCCAACGATGCTGGCAGTAATTGAATTTCTCCAATCAATTGTTATGACTGCTGTGGTTTTCTCCACCGGGTGCAGCTGGAAACACTGTATTTTTTCATAGTGAGTGTCAGATCAATTGCGTTAGTCTAAAAGAGGCCTTCTATTGAAGTCGCACTAGTTACGTGGTTTTAAATTCTATATTTTACATCCATACGCCAGTAATGTAAACATATGGATATCCAGGACGGCCAGTAAGGCACTAATCATGGGAGAAAGTTTTTTATCATTGGATGTCCCTAGAAACTATTTATAATCACCCTTCTCCGAATTTATTTTGAAAATTGGCTTGGCCTATCTCTAAAAGTTATTTGAAGTTTCATGCAAGTACATCTTTAAACTTCATTTACGAGAGTATCAAAGGGTGGCCGCATGGTCTAAGGTGTCACTCTCGCAATAGACTGGATTGCCGATTATGAGGAGATCGGGTTTAATTTTCGACTGGGTGTACTTAGGGTGGGTTTTTCCTAAATGGGTTTTCGCTCTACCTCTACGCAAATGTAGGTACACTTGTTCTAAATTCACCCTTCCTACTCCCTAACACATTACAGTACAGTAGCCCCATGGCTGCTTTGGTGCTGACTGACCGCTCACAGCTGACTACTGACAGTCACCATTTAGGTATATACCTAAATTTTAACTGTTAGAAGTGACAGCTGCTAAACACATGTTTTTGCAGATCATATGGTTCGGCGTAGGGATACATAATTTGGTCTGGTAACTTTTCAAAGCTTTTAGCTGTCAGTCGGCACCAAAGAAACCATGGGGCTACTGTAGTTAGTACATAGGCCTACAACCCGAAAGGGTAGTAAGACGTGGTGCTAGGGAAAAAAAGGTATCAGAGGGTACTAAAGTAAATTTGGAGGGTGCAAATTTATTCCATAGGGGGAGGGGTGGGGGCACTGCTATATTCGCCGCTACTGGTTGCCGTTCCTTCTTCCACTGGAGGAGGCCCATGCGTTTCATTAGCAACGACGAGAATACTAGCATCCTTGGTGAGAACAACCTTTTTTTTACACGTTTAAAACCCTTAAAACTAATTTTAAACCTTTAAATGGATAAAAGGTAAACGTGGAGTCGAAGGAAAGCTAGGCTTGAAAAATAACCCTAAGACTGGAATGGTTCCATTCACTTGTACAACATTCAATTTCGATTGAAAGAAAAATGATTAGATTGTAAAGTAAAGTAAAATTTTAGTAGAAAAAAGCTTTTAGAAAATTCAAAGTTTTTTTTCCAAGCAAACATTGATTACATTTTACTTATTATTTATGTTTTTTATAGGATTGATAATATGTATCAAAAGTGACATCTGCAGATCACATGATTATGTAGGCCTACATATGTATGTATATATCACGTGAATATGTAAAAGGAGATTTAGCAACTTTTATAGCTGTCAGCCTTCAAATAAAACTTGGACTGTAGTTTTAAGTCTATAATAAAACAGATCATACATTATTTTAATCGTATGAATAAAAATAATAAAAATGGATGATGTTTCCTTTGCACCTCTTGTGTGTGAACACACCTTCGTGTGTGTGTGTGTGTCACTTGTAGCCGCGAGCTGCTGTCCTGATATAAGTTTATCTTCCCTTAGGATTTTGTTTATCCCCTATACCCCCGCCTTCCCGTGAGAGTGGCCAATGGCAGCTTAAGGACGGGATGGGTGGGTCGGATCGATCTCGACCGTGATGACGTCATGGTGACGTCACCTGGCCTTCTGATTTGATTACTACGCCACCGGGGTTGTCTTTATTGATAATATATCGTCCTAGTAAAACAAGTAAATCTGCTTACAGAAACAGTGGATTTTCAAAGAGATGGTTCACAGGAAATAAAATTAACCTGTGGTTAGAACTGTAGACCGTATAGTTTTACTTTTGCTTTTGTTAAGTAATAAAAAATGAAAATAAGTCTTTTTGGGTGAATGAATTACTTGAACAAAACTATCAAACCATTAGAATTATGTATCAATTAAAAACTAGATTCTGAATATACAAAATGAAATATTTTTAAAATTAAAAATCTTACAAAATGTTTACAACTTCTGTAATGCTATGGCATATTATTGGTTTGGAGACGCCACTCATAGGATTAATATTACCACTATTAGTATTAATAGTATTACTACGAATGACTTTTTGCAAAGTAATCACAATACGGGCTTACATTTAATAGTATTCAAAAGGTTGACCTGGTGGTCTAGGGGTAAGATGTCTGACTTCTGTGCTGGGGGTTCGGGGTTCTATCCTCGGTCTCGGCAAAGATTTATCTGATTACCAAACCCTTCCTTCACCTCTGACAAGTCGTGTATTAATCACAACTTGTGAATGTGGGGAATGTCAAACCTCCACCGTGGTTCGGATCCCACGTTAAACTGTAGGTCCTCCATTCCATTTCGCAATCACCCTACCATTACACATTAGCATAAGGGCGTATAACCCGAACGGGTAGTAAGACGCGGTAATAATAATAATAATAATAATGTTGTAAAGTTTTATAAATTAAAATACTTGTCACATTTGATTAGTAAGCCTACTGGTATCGGTAGTATTCTTTGATGTTTGCGTTCATTGTTTTGTAATCTCGAATACGCCCCAAACTGGCAGCTTACACACTAGTTACGGAGCGCGGCGTTTGGACGCCATCCAGATTGCCTACCCCACTCTTCGTCGCAGCGCCTGGCGTCTCACCGCCGATCGCGGGCGGCGTCATTGGTTGTTAAGAGAGAGGAAGGAAGTGCGTCGATTATATGCGTCGTGTCGTCCTAGCGCTTAGACTGGCATCTGATCCGCAGAGCCTGTTTCGCCTTCATTAGCGCTGCTTGGTGTGGTTTAATTAGCCTTTTTGTTAATTTCCTTGGCTTTGTGTCCCGTATGCTGTACTTATTACCTGTTAATGTAAGAAGCCCCCATACTATATTTTTGGGTGGTTTTTTAACCCTCAAATTTAAAATTCTATATTTATTTAAAAAAAATAACTCTAGAAACAATATAAAAGTTTCTATTTTGATTAAAGGAAAAGGACCCAAAGTGGGCCGTTTAGCTAAGACATCTAATTTTAAATTCAGATGAATGGGACTACTCATGCATAGTATAACAAAAGTAATCAAATTTATGAACGTAGAAAGTTAACGTTTTCTTATACTTAAGTAAAAAGGCTTGAGGCGAGGGGTTTTTCCAGCGTTGTTCTTTCGTTGGCCATATAATTCCTTAGTGCACTTGTTTACCACACAATTTGAAATACACTTTTAGAAAATAACATTTTCGTTTTTTGCCAACATTGATAACATTTTAACTTACTATTAGTGTTATATATGTATATATATTAAAAGTGACAGCTGCAGATCACATTCCTTGAGGTATAAAGACGTGAAAATAGATATAGTAGTTTTTTTAGCTGTAAGATAATGTTTTTATAGAAATTTGATTTTAGTTCACGTTAGTTTCGCCGCAAAGTGGACTCCATTGAGAGTAAACCAACATTTTCAATCCTTTACGTGCTTTAATTGCTTTCCATCCACATATGCGATATTTTTTTTACCCTAAACACACACACAAAGTATATAAGCAAAATTTCCGCCATTCCTTCTTTATTCTGGATATTCACCTAAAATTGGTTTGACAGGCATGTTCAAATGTGGGTATGTGGTTGGGTCCCAATTTTTAAACTAACAAAGTTAGCGAGATGCAATAAAGAAAATTATATAATTTTCATCTTTGTTTATACAATTTTCTGAGGCAATTGCAGTGTTTCGCAAACTTTTTAAGTTTACGGTACACTTAACCAGTCTCTTATTTTTTTCTGCACAAATGTTTTGTTTTGGGTACGCGCCGCGGCCGCAGAAAATAGATTACGCACCTATTCTTAGGGATGTACAGTAAATCTGAATTAGGATAGTATAAATTAAAGTTTGAAGCTCTTCTCTTCGCCCGCGTCTTTAACTTTTAGAAACATTTGGTTCAAACCATTAGTTATTTAGATAAACCATAACTTAAATTTTTTGCGCTAAAGCTTTTGTTTTTGTCAGATATATATAAAATATTAGTAAGTGCGAGTAAGTAATAAATTCAAATGACGCACTGCTGTCGCGCGTACCAATTTTATTAGTGTTCTTATGAAACAGCGAGTTGTGGTGCCCTGGGCTCTGGCACACCGTTTACGAAACACTGCGTTACTGGACAGACTGAGAGTGGACTACAGCCCATTTCCCAATGACTTTTTTTTTTACACTTTTCCGAGACTGAACCAAACGTTATAATTTGTCACGCCAGATGTTACTGAGAATAGTACTATTGTTATTCGCAGAGTCTCGCGTTTCACAAGGGTTCAGTTGACGTTGATGTTAGAGATCACTAACTTTCGGTGAACTCTTTAATCATTTCGTAACTTGTTTGTTCTAGGAATTTGGAGGATGACCTCAACCTCTCGGACAGCGACGACGATGATAAGGTGAGTGTAATAACTGCAACCATAGTAAATACTGATTAATTTGTATTAATTAGCAGTTGTTCGAGTGAAACATGTGATGGATGGCTCATTCCTTCTTCCCACTTATAAGAATTCTCATAGGTGTCTATTTTGCTCTTTCTAAATATCTTCCCTAAGATGGGGGAGGAACTGTGAACCTAGGTCACAGACAAGTAAGAAACTCTCTCAACCTTACGGGGGTTTCGCTTAGCTCCTTTTGCCAGCTTCAGTCCTTCAACACCAGGATCGCTGTGGTTAGTCCTATCATCACCCAGCAGTGACACTAGCGAAGCCCACTGTTGAAAGACTCAAGCTGTCAGAAGGCGCGCAGCAAAACTCCCGTAAGGTTGAGTGTCTGGGTATATTATTTGTCTGTGGCCTAGGTCCGTATGTTTAACCAAAGTAAATAAAATATTGCTTCACTAGATATATTAAGTTTAATTTTCTTCTTGAACAATCTTCACTAGTATGTGCTTTAATGTCACGGGCATCGCGGAATTCCACCAAGACTTTTCCTCCTAATTTTCTGTTCAGCTGTGCGGTTGACACGCACCTGAAAAATAAAAGGAATTTTTGTGTCTGGAAATAATCGGTAAAACCCAGAAAATTTTTAAAAATTTAGTAAATAAATACTGTGAGTATTAGTTAATTTGGGACATTTAACAGAAGATGTATTTCCTCATCAAACTTTAAAAAAAATCATGCCGTTTTAAACATAAGTTACACGACTTCTCCCTAGATGAAAAAATGAATTTTTATTACGCTTTTTCTCAATCTAAGCTGCCTGGAATAGTAAGAAATCCTTCTGGAAAACTTAGAAAACACAAGAAACTCGCTAGTAAGAAAATAGTGGTAACCCAGAGCTGCCATCATGACAACTATTCCAGGATTGTTGAGATTGCTATGTGTAGAAATTAAACCAAATTTATCTATTGAATACACTTTGTATTTATTCTGGCCACTACTTTTTTTTGTGTTTTTTATAAGAAAAATTGAAAACTATAACCAACCATAACTTGTCCCCTTCCATCCCAATTTAAGTTGATGTTTTGTATAGAAATTAATGTAAAGAAAATCATCACAAAATTTCAGATTGTGTGAGTAACTATTCCTGAGTTGCTGTTGTCACAAGTCAAAATCTTTCTACCAGAAAAATAGGAAGCTTATTGGCACAGCATCTCACTTTTAATTTCTACTCTCACTGAAACATTAAAATATCGATGAATTTCTTAAATATAACACAGAAAGTGTTGAAAGATGCAATATTGATTATAAAATAAAAGTTGTTTTTTGTCACCATCTGCAGGGAGAAACCTATCAAAACGTCGAATTTAATCTGTACTAGATTAATTTATTTTTATGATGGATTAAATAACCAAGCTATTATTATTTGTTAGTTAAGGTTAAAGCTGCATCTAAATATATATATATATATATATATATATATTTAAACTACGTCAAAATCTAATTATGTTCACATCTACGGTTTTCAATTATAATTTTGTTTAAAGATCACCAACTGTTATATTTAATTGTTTTTTTTACAGGAGGCCCGCAAACCAAAGGGTAGAACGAGCCCACCTGACAAACTAGAAACGTAAGTGTTTCCACCTCCTTTCAGCAGTATTACTCTCTATCTAGTTCTTGAAATAGATTCAATTCCTATATTTTATTCTTTATTAGAAAACTAGTTGACCTCGGTGGTCTTTGGGTAAAGTGCTCGCCTCAGGAACCGATGTTCGTGCGTTCAAACCTAGTCAGAAGGGAAGTGAAGCCGTGTGTTCCGTGGCGTGTAAAATAACCCCGGAATGTATGTGAAACTACCTTTTCCCGACAAAATTGGTAGGCCCTTTCGCGCTCGATCATAAAAATTTAGCGTGGAAGGCAACGGGGCACTACCACACTTACTGAACTCCTCTTATACATGGGATTTGTACCGGATGGTTCGGGCACTAACCAGCCTGAGGACTGAAAGCGTGCCCAGCTCCAGATGGATAGATTATTATTATTATTATTATTATTATTTAGCCCCACGTCTTACAACCCGTTCGTGTTATACGCTTTAAGTACCAATTACGCTGATGGATTAAGAATTGGGAAGATTGAATTAGAGGAAGTGAACCCGCATTTGCGTGGAGGGATAGTGGAAAACCATTTAGGAAAAACCACCCCCAGTTCACCCGACCGAGATTCGAACCTCGATCTCCCCGTCCTCAGCAGTCTAGCTCAACACGACTAGCACGTTAGCCAACTACGCCACCGAGGCGGGTCGGATGGATAGAAATCACATCAAACAACCTTCAGTTTGTTGGCTTGAGAATAAATATAAAACTGATCACTTTGGATCAACAAGTTCATAATTCTTAAACTGATATTGTTGGAATAAATAAAAGCTTTAACTTGTTCATGGAAACTAGCTAACTGTTAAAGCCTTAAAACTTCAATACATCTATTTAAATTTTAAAATATTTAATCATATCATATTATTTGTTTTGGAACTAAGAACTGTTGATCTTCTTATTGAAAGACCTGCGTGTGTATTTTATATCGCTAATAGAATAATATTAGTAACACTCGGGACAGGGGCGTTGAGTCTCATCTTGTTTGTTGGTCGGGTAGTTCATGGTTCAAATCCCGTTTGGTTTTTCCCCTTAATGATTAGCATGCAAATGGGGGTACATATCCTTTGAATTCTATATTACTCACTCTTAACCCGTTGGTTAAGATATGCGGATATTTTTGGATGGGAAGTAAGACGCAGGCCAAATTAGTTCTGGTATTATATTTTTCTTCTTTAAATTTGACTAGTTGCATATGCCAATTAGTTTTAAATTCTGATTTAATGACACTCTTTGGTGTGAGCTGACTATTAATAGTAATTTTTTTAGAAAATAATTTTCAACCATTTTAATCTACTTTTTAGCAATTCAGCTCATGGCAATAACTTGTCTGCCTACTGAGAAAATTGTCACGGGTTTAACAACCAATACGGTCAAAAATGTATAATCGATAAAATTTGAGCTGTCTCTTTCACAGTGATAAATTATTTAACACCATGGGGGACTGTTTGTTGTCGAGTTAAGTTTGTGAGTTTAGTGCTGATAAAATAAGTGGGCTCAAAAGGAACACGTTAAACACTCCTCGTAATAATAATAATAATAATAATAACAAAACTGCCGCTAGCCAAAGGAATCTAAATGGCGCACTTAAGTAGACTAGCTTCATTCTCACATTTACGAATAATTTAATTAAAAACAAATTTAAATCCTATTCTAAGACCTGAAAACACACATTATTACAATATTAAACTCTCTTTAAATTGGCGTTGAAATAGGTATATCTTTAATATATCTTCCTGGTGACCTGGTGGTCTAGGGGTAAGGTGTCAGACTTCTGTGCTGGCGGACGGGGTTCAATCCTCAGTCCCGGCACAGATTTATCTGATTTCCAAACCCTTCCTTCACCTCTGACAAGACATCTTGTGAATGTGGGGAATGCCAGGCCTCCACCGTGGTTCAGATTCCACGTTAAACTGTAGGTCCTTCATTTCATCTCACAATCACCCTACCATTACACATTAGCGTAAGTGCGTATAACCCGAACGGGTAGTAAGACGCGGTGCTAATAATAATAATAATATATCTTCCTATTTTTTAATGTAAGAATATATTCGAGACTTTCGTTATTTTCTTTCAATTAAAAACGGTTTCATTTTATAGTTTTTTTATTACATTATACTATTCTATAGACTATACAATTACCCTTGGTCGATTTTCCTAGTCAATAAATATTGAAAACACCCCGCCGGTGGTAAAAGGACCCGCTAAGCTTCACATTTAATTAGAATTAGTAAGTCAAGTTGTTCGTATCTTAAATTGTATGTCCCAAACGTTTTCTCTCTCTCTCTCTCCCTCTGTTCACGCAAACGGACCCTGTATTTTCTACTTGAGAAGATGAAGTTATGCAAATTTTGGACGGGTTAAGGGAGGGAGGGGTTCTTGATGGCCTCTCCAAATTAGCTTAGGTTGTTCCCGCTGAGCCGTGAAGCTGCGACTCTCCCCGCGGCTCCTCATTTGATGTTGGGTTGTTGTTTTTTTCGGGATACCCCAACATTCAACAAGATTAGTGTGGTTTTTACCGCTCGTTATTTTATGAACCATAAAAACTTAAGGTTTATAATAGGAAAGGGCGAGGGGGCACTAAGCCGGACGTTTTGCTCGGATTGCCGCGAATGCGATTTAATGAACTCGCCTAGAGCGATGACGCAATTTGTGGGGTGCCCTTGATTTCATCGGGCGTTTTTGTATACAGATTTTAGAAGCATTTTCGATATAAATGTGAGAAACAAACACACTTTTGCTTTTATTTCACGCGTCTGTCAAAGAAGTAATATTGAAAAATGTCTACACAAGACGTAAATTATCCCTCGGACAGTCGGTTTAAGTTGAGTTTTAAAGCATTTTAGTGTAATGGGTTGCGCGTCTGCTTACTGATCTTACTAACCCGTTTTAGATTTCTCTCAGTGGTAAAGGTGCACATACATACTGAATTTGTAATGCCATTCGATCCGTTATTAACCACTAAGGGTGACTAACCTTGAAAAAAATTAGGCAACATTTT
The DNA here is from genome assembly GCA_902151445.1 of Timema monikensis. NCBI lineage: Eukaryota > Metazoa > Arthropoda > Insecta > Phasmatodea > Timematidae > Timema > Timema monikensis. Next base: position 141,838 of record CABFVZ010000574.1, on the reverse strand, counting down.
CATTTGGGGAATGAGCTGTAGTGTTGAGGGGGTGGGTAAAAGAATCGCACCCACATTATTATGGTGGGACAGTGGGAAAACAAAAATGCATCTGGCTGGCAATTCGAGCCATGACTTCTGGTCTCCAACCCAAACCTCCTAGTTTTAGTTTGTTTAGTACTTCTTACTACCTAATCGCGCTACACACCTATGTGCCAATCAGACCTACTATAATGTATTAGGATTAAAAAGGTTGAATTAAGAAAATGTGTACCTGCATTTGTGTGAAGGGAGAGTGGAAACCCATTTAGGGAAAATGGTCCTCGGTACGTCCGACCGGGATCAAATCCCGTCCTCGGCAGTCTAGTCTATTGCGAGAGTAGCGACTTGGACCATGCGGCCCAGTTTAGTTATAAACACGCGGGGGCAAACCCAACTCTGTAAAATGGTAATACAATATTTTTGCCTTGTCGTTAATAAATCATATTTCGCCGTCCGTTTTCCCTGTTTCGGGAGACAAAACAAAGTGTTGCTCAGACTTGCGCAAGGTCCTGGAGAGATTTCAAAGCGGCGCGCCGTCAGCACTCTGTTACAAGTGTTTGTTATGGGACTCGTGGGAAAGAGTCAAGCAACAGCTACCTTTCCTCGGGGAAGCCGCGAGCTGCTCGCTAGTTTTGTGACGCGTGAAGGGAGATCACGCACCGGTGCCTCTTGGGAGGGGGCTAGCTTCATACTTACACTGGAGGCTACCCCCTCCCCTCAGACCAGGTGTAGCCACGTTATGGGGTCTCCATGTTGCGATGTGGATGGATGCCAAATTCTCTACCCATACAATTAATGATTTGCTACCCACGTTGGGGGTCGAGTCATTATGGCAACAGATTGGTTCTCGATGGCGTGGAGGTCAGGGTTTGAATCCCAGCCTGAAGGTGTTTGTACAAAGGGGTAGCTCAATCGGTAGTGTCTGTCTACTGAGTTAAGGGTCCTGGGTTAGACTCCCGGCATGGCCAAAAAATTTATCATGGGTGAAATATGTGGGTTTCCCATTTCACAATGATGAATTAACAGCCGGGGATTGGATGTTTTGTTTGTTTTATATTTAAGTTAGTAAGTCGTGTGCTGATATAATCACTCGGTTCAGAAAGTGCACGTTAAATATTTAAAGGTCTCTCAAAAAGTTTATTTTTCCTTTAGAGGAAATGTTTGTACAACAATGATCTATCTACTTAATTTTAGACTCACTAGTCAATATTTATATTTTTTATTGGTCAAAATTTATAAATGAGGAATTGAATAGCAATGCGATGATCTGAAGATGTGAAACATCTAATAAAATGTTAAAATTTTAACATGAAGCTGAAATTTTATTACGAATTGTTGACCCTTGTTGACCTAAAATCGATCATTTTTATTGGTCCAAACATACAAATGAGGACATTCTTTAAAAATAAAATTATAAAATTTAAAACCAGGAATCAAAAAATGTTTTATGTAAGTATAGTGCAATTTATGCTTGGGTTTGCTAGTGTATATTATTTCGTTTCACATATATTAAGAGTTTTGAGTAATTATCTCAATTTTTAAACAATAGAGCGGGAAAGTCCGTGCCGTGCAGAGTTCCATACCATTTTTTTTTTCTGCAGCAAGGAATAGAATTGCAAAGTTCCTACACACTACTGTGTCAGCATCCTGTATCTAGGAGAGCCGCCTACCTAAGCGTCAATAGGATTTGTAGATGTCCAGAAACAACGCGTTATTTAAGAAATAATTTGTTATTTCAAATTATATTCACGCTTAAATTGAGACAATTGGTATCAACATATTATCTATATAGGATTAAAAACCCTAGGTTGTTTGTTCAAAAAAAAAGGGGGTGGGGGGTGAAAATAGCTAAACCAGTTCATTTTTAACAACTCTTCACAAGAAATGTTGCAGTTTTTATATCAAAGTAAATAGATTTATATTAAGATAAAACCTTTCTTAAACAAATAAAGAACAGGGTCACACTAGAATATTTTAAAGTAAAGGGCCATTCTTAAATTATGTCAGGCTTTTTTTTTCTTGATTTGTTTAGTTATTTATAGGAATAAGGATTAGTAATAAAGTGAGTGATATTAATTTTAGAACAAATAATTGTAGTAAGTAAATGAAATATAAGTGAAATTTTATAATTAATGTATTTATGACAAAAAAAATCTGATGTCTCATAAAAAACATTGTTAATAAACCTTAGTAATATAGATTTTAACACACACACACCTTTGCAAGAGATTGTAAGAAAATATTCAATCTGTAACTTAGCTAGCTGACTCCTTTAAATATTTATTTGCACTCTGGACAGAAGGGCGTATCTTGAAGGTAACACGTTGTATGTCTCAGTCCTCATAATAATAGTGTGCAATAAATTAACTAATAAGGGAAATATGTGTGCAAAATCAATTTAAAAAAAATTCACACTCAGATTCGGTCTTAATAGCAATTTTTCAAGCCTTCTGTCACACATTAAATGAAAAATAGGGAAAATAACATAATTTTTATTTATAGCTCTACAGATATGACTTGGGAAAAGAAATTTATTTTGTCTGGGAACGTCAGAAAATTTCAAAATTTACAAAGTGTATCTATAAGCCCTGTATAGGTATTAAATGCAAAATTAGTTTGTGTTGGTTGAAAGTCTGTTTCACACAAATACATAAAATTACTTTTATAGAAACTCTGTTATCATACTATTTAATATTCCATGTGTTGTTGAAATACCTGACATACTTACTATAAAACTAACAAATGATTAGGAAAACACTTCTTAAAATAAAATTGGTGTTTAACTAGATTATTTGGATTACTGTACACTAATGTACGGAGTTTATTTGGTAACTTAAAATCAAGTATGTAATTCTTACAAAAAACCAATTGTGGAGAGTTATTTATCCTCTCATGTCTTTAACAAAATAAACAGTTTAATTAATCATATACTTTATCACCATACATAGTATTTGCAACTTATGGCTGCAAACTCTTATTTAACTAGTTATATGAGGAACATTTGGAATACCCAAAAGTTATGACTTGTACAATTTGGGCCAAACAATCTTAAGTAGAAGATTCTTACACAAATTGGTTAAGATTAGAGAATGTTGCCTAATATGAATGGCAAATTATCATAGAATTGTTATATCCTCTTTATGAAACTTCAAAATTAATTTTAAACTTCAGAAAATTAATATAGTCCCATTTTTTTTATTATAAAGAACTAGAACTTAAAATTAAAATCTGTGTAATTTCGACTTGCTAAAATAATTTATTCTAACGTGTCCAGTGTCAAGAGGCCGGTGATGGTGGCAACAACAGTGCCAAGCTCCTCTCCAAGCATCATCAAACTCCCAGAACCTGTGGCCCCCATGTCCCCTGCAACTGCCAGTTCGTCCAGCGAGACATCCTCCGATACAGAATCTAGCAGTGAGGAGTCAGGGGAGGACAACACACCAGATCAAAGCTCTCAGCCCCCTGCACAGACCATCCAACTCCTTTCACCTGCCATTCTGCCTCCTTCACCTGCTATCAGGCCCTCCTCACCAACTGTTCGACCCCCATCTCCACTACTGCCCCTCGAGGAGGAGAGTCAGGAGTCAAAACAGCGCTGGAACCTTGCGTCATTTGTTCCCAGAGACACTTTACAGACAACTAGTAGTGATATATCCAAGTCTTCGCAGGTAACAAACTCTACTGTTTAGTTCAAGTTGTTTTTTGGATTCAAGTTTTATTTTGTCACACTCCCCTGCAGTTAAATAACTTTAGTTTGTGTATAGTGCAGTTATTATTGTTATTAACATTGGGGGGGGGGGGGGGATTNGGGGGGGGGGGGTGATTTGGTTGTTCATCATTACAAAATCATCCATCTGCATCATAATTACAAATATAACATTGTATAAAGCTATTTAGATCATTTTGTGAAGTTTTAACTAATTATATGTATATATGTGTTTCAGGGTTATGCGAAGGAGAGTTTATCACCAACCAGTCCAAGTAACAACACACGAGTAAAACCTGGTTCTGCCATTATATGTGTGGAGGAAGAGGGGGAAATATCTGATGTTAGTGACAATGTGCTTGAAGAGGCACTTCAGAAAACATCACAGCCTCTTTTGTCCAGTTTTTCTTCAGATTCTGAAGACACTTTTAAGAAAGTACTTCCCCTAGAAAAGAACCATCGGAGCAGAAGACCTATAAGTGCTGCTCGTGTTATTAAGAAGTCGGATAGTGAATGTGCAAGTGACAGTGAAATCAAATCCTCACCTGTAGTGAAAAAGTCCCTTCCAGTAAGGAAATCTCCCATCAAGAAATCACCTATGGTTAGGAAGTCACCTGTTAAAAAATCACCTGTGGTCAAGCCTCACAAATCCTCTAGTAGCTCTGATGAGGATGAGGTGCCTCCCAAACCAAGAAGAAGTGTGGACAGCACAAAGTCAAAACTAATCATTTCTTCTTCTGAAGAAGGGGAAATCAGAGATGATGATGATGAGGATGACGATGATAACATTGATAAATATGTTCCTCCTCCACCCCCAGCGCCAAGACATCGACCAATAGTGTCAAGACGAAGACATTCATCCAGTGATTCTGAAGATGAACCAAGAATTCCAGTGAAAGGCAAGATTGCACCTAGCTTACAAGCCAAACCACCATTGTCTTTAAGTGATTTTGATGATGACGATGATGATGATGATGATGATGACTGGCGTGATGGAAAGGTTACTGGAACAAAAAGTCGTAGAAGAAATAAGGGTAAATCAAAATCAGAATGGGCTAAAAGAATTTCTACAAATAGAGAGAGCAGTGCTTCAGAAAGAAAGCTAAACAGACAAGCCTCAGCAAAAAAGGAGAAGGGAAGAACTCCGAGGAAGAGGAAGGATAGTAAAGGAGAGTCTAGTGGAAGAAAACTTAGAGCTAAGAAGCAAGAAATAAAGTGGAAGAGTGCAGAAGAACTTCCCACAACAGAAGACTCTGATTCTGATGCTGAAATAAATGTTGTTAGCATTAATTCCCCTATCAAACCATTAGCTCGGCTGAGACCCCATCCACCTAACCCAGAATCAAGCTCGGATTCTGAAAATGAAAAGTCACTGCCTCGACGAATATCTGAAATAGAGGTATCTCCACTAAGAAAACCCCCCTCGGCCCCCAAAGTGGAAGAGAGTCCTCCAAAATTAGACATGGAGGGAGACAATGTACAAGATAAAAAAAAGAATGATACACTAAGGAAACTGTTTTCTGTGTCCTTGAAAAGAGAGCAGGAAGGTGGTAAAGGAGGTAAAGGGGGTGTATATGGTGGTAAAGGGGGTGCATATGGTGGTAAAGGAGGTAAGGGTAAGGGTAAAGGAGGATCTAAAACTCCTGGGGTTATAGTAGTGGACTCTGAATCTGTACGGACTTTGTCTCCTGCTGAAGAAGAGAGTGCTAGCGTTCTCCCAGCAATAAGCCCTCGCTTGTTGTCGCCGTTGCCTAGCCACGATACAACAAGCAAGCGTGTTGCGGCAGAAGTCTCCCCTAACCTTGGGTTAAAGCATGACAGTCCACAACAGCCCAGTTTGACCTCTAAACCAGAACCAAAAGAACATGGTCCATCTGAAAAGGGAAAGAAAAAATGTGTGGAAAACAAGACAAGTACTAAGGTGGCGAATTCTTTACCAACTCTAGTGTTTAATGACAATGGCATGCCGAGTTTAATGTGTAAAATAGATCTCTCAAGACTTTCTACTGTCCCGGCAAAAAGAGGTGAGGATGTAAGGACTAGGACAGAGTTAGCAGACACCAGGCAAGAGCCCACCAAACGTAAACGTTCACGGTCTAGGTCAGCAGGGGAGAGTGAGTTGGTACCAAAGTGTGATAGAACTAGTGACAATGTAGCAGAAGGTTGTGATAGTGTGACTGAAGGTGAGGGGTTGAGTGCCAAGACTTCCAAGAGTCACAAAAAGCGTAGCTGTGCAAAAAATGAGGAAAGAAACAGGAATAATGTAGAAGCAAAGGACCCTGCTTTTACAATCAAGTGAGTTCATTTATTTCATATTATACATATATATTTTAATACAATGGTCTATTTCAAATCTGAATTAATTTTCCTACCTCTAAAATTCATAATACTATAAAGAGTGCTACTGCAGATGATCCTTAGGATGCCATTTCAGCACTAATGAGTATTTATTCCTTAAAATAATTTTTTATTAATTAACAAAGCAAGAAAAATATACTTCACATGAGTGTTTGGGGTAATGCTGCCGCACACATTTTTTAAAACTTTAATAGTAGCCTCTTAGCTATACACATTACATCCATTTTTCAACTCACCCATGTTACAAGTTGGCCATGCTCACTTTAAACTTACCTATTTATTATTATTGTTTAAACTACTATATTTTACTTTATTTTATTCTAAAACATTTAGTAGGTACTTGTTCAATTTGACAAATATTATTTTAGCTTGTGATAAACTAACTTCACATTTATACTTTAATTACTTTCGATAAAATATTATTTTTATACTCGTGATATTGTGTACACCCATTCATTCCAAAGACAAAATAATTTTGTTTGTTTTTTCCTCATTAGTTATCCATGCCAGTTTATTCTTCTGATTAGTTTTGACTTTTTATATAATTCTTAACATGTACTGTGTGTACATATATTTAAACATATTATATTAAATAATAAACAAAGGGGGAAATGATGCCAAACAGCTATATTCATTAAACAAATAAAAGTAGGATGAAATGTCAAGGCCTGCACACTTAAAAACAAACAAAAAAGCTTACCAAAAATTAACATTTTAAACAACAAATATTAGGCCTGTACTTTAGCAGAAGAGCGTAGTAATAAAACACCCTGGACTAGGACTTTGTGTTTGTTGTTATTGTTTGGATTATGTAGTTTCATGTCTTCAAACTAGTTTATTCTTTTTTTAATTCTAAATAGATTTTTAAATTAAGCCTTTAGACAGGCAGTTTTATAACAGGACTCAAAATTTTTTAACATGTTACAGGATCTAAGCAACAATGATAAAACCTCAAATCATTGTGCTATACACTTAAGTTGAAGAAGTAGTTTGATATGCTATGAAAATTATTTTGATTTATTTTAATGAAAAAGTACAGATGTTATATATGCACATTCATAACTCAAGAATTAGTTAAATATCGTGTCATTCTTAATTTGTTAGGGTAAAGAAGTTATTATTTTCAGCAAAAAAATGTTAAGGTACACAATTTTAAATCAATTTTCCTGTGGGTTTAGATTTATCATATATTTTTAGTTCTAATGGTGACCTTTTTATAGAAGCACAAAATTTAATTCACTATGCACTAACCCTGCAATCTGGTGTGGTAAGTAGGTTTCTAAATAATTTTTACGATGAAGTTACTTTTATTTCATCCTCATAAGGTAAATATTTTTTCTTAATTATTGGATGAATTGCTAACTTGTTGTGTTAACATAAATCAATTATAAAACAATGTTTGACCTCTTAATAGCAAACCTGAGGGTGATTCAAAAATACAAACTCAATCTCACCACCATCACAACAAATCTTCGAAACACAGCAAAAAGAGTAGCCACAAAAGGGAGCGTCAGCGAAGTGTCAGTTCTGTATCTTCAATGTCAACGGAATCCAGTCGTCGCTCGGAAATCGGGCGACACGCTGAGCACTCTAGTGGCAGGAAACGCAAGCTACCGGACCAGGAGGAGCCCTTAAGGGCATCTAGTCAAGTAGGTATCTCCACCATCTACAAAGCGTTTATGGACTCATTATTGCTCAATATTTAACAATGCCAATTATGTAACAAAATTTGATTCTTGAATAACATGTACACAGATACATATTAAGACCAAACGTATCTGAGAAATTGTCTAGAGCAACAAAATTTTGCCAAATAGTTGAATTTAAGCACTCTTTAAGATCGTAAAACAAAACTATTCATTCATAAGAGTCGATAGCAATGTATAATAAGAACACTTTACTTCATTTAGTGAGTGAGAGGGAAGCTACTTTGGGAAGAGTGTATATGGCAAATTTTAACTGGCCTGGGTGGTTGACACCTTAAACACACATAGTAGTTTATTTTGGTACTATAAAAACAAATGAATTGAAAATTTACACAGGTATTGTTATTTTCTTCTTAACCCTTTGTCTAGCATGGGCGTTGAAAATGTTTTTGTTTGCCAGAACGATCCCTGGCGTGGGCGTGATTTAACATTTCATTCCAATAAGTTATCATCTATCAATTAACCACTATACTCTTAGCCAGCCCAAATACCTGGTATTGTAGCTGATAGATGGAGCTACCAGTTCAATACTATAATATGACCATAAATAAACTAATATAAGAAAATATTTGTGGGCTATGAGTTTACGAGTAAAAAAATGGCTGCCAGGCCTACGCAGATAGCATAGCTGTGCTACACGCACGCCAGGGAATGTGTTAAGACATATGTTTCTATTTATCAGTTATGTTTTTCTTATTTATTGCCTTTTTGTTTTTCCCCAGAATGAAGCCTCCCTTACAAATATGCCACCAACAAACCATGAACGAGAAGAAATCATAGAAGTGAATGTAGATGGTGAGGGAGGGGTCTCACCCCTACAAGATAACCACACCCCTCCTCCCAGCAACCCTTTTGTGCCCCCAGGGACTAGTTACCCCAGAAAAGTTTACTACTCATACTTTGAGCGATCAGAGGATGATTGTTGTGCAGATGAAGACAAGTAAGCCATTGTTTTAGCATGCTTGTTCTTTTGCTGTAGTTTACAATACGGAGGCAGAGTTGGTCTGGTCTACAGATAAGATGTTTACACTTGTATAAATAATTTATTCAAAATTTTAACTAAACTTGGGTAAAAATAAATACTGTGAGTTATATGAAAATTGGATTGTCTTATAAATTGCCTTAAATCTTTATCCAAAACCATTGCCAACATGTCTTCATCAATAATCTTATACAAAGTGAATCTAGATTTGATTGCATTAAGTGAAGATCAAGTGAACAAAACACCTATTGTAGGTATTTTGCTTTTACTCTGTGAAATCTCTAGTCCCAACTATGCCCAAAACGAGTATTTTTTCTTTCAATGTTTGGAATTTGTTGTAGCAATGTTCTTTTATTGCTTAATCAATGGATGTAAGACCTGAAAAAGCCCAGCTGCCATTTTTCATTTATTTATTGACATGTTTTATTGCTAATGTTGTTTCAAGTTCAGCTGATATAGGACCTTGGTTTGAAGTTTCTCATGAGCTATAGATATTGGTGAGCTGTATTGGGCTAGTGCGATCCCATTGTTAAATTTTCCTTAACTTCGTGAACCCATTATCAACATTTTGTTTAATAACTGCAATTTATAATTTAATTTTTGTAATGTAGGTATCAGTAAAAAGTTCTGACGTTTAATATTGAAAAATAATATTAATTACATAAAAGGTTTCTTATGCCTCATCTGATCCTTAAAACACTTTCACTGTTTAGCAAACCAATGTTTGATACTTTATAGAAAAAAAATTAACTCAGGCCTATTATTAAATAATGCTATAAATAGCAAGTTCTAACTTAGCTAAGTTACACAATTTGTGGGTTAACTATTTGCTTTTTAATGTACCCAAATTGCTCCTATTTTAAATATATACATTTTATACTTTTGAGAGCAGAAAATGTTGTCCCCCCCTGCCCTCTTATTTTTTTTCGTCTCACACATCCCTAATTAAAAGTGAAACCATTTCACTTTACTATTAAGTTTATTTGCATACATTAATTCACACTCAAAACGTAATATGTATAATACTAGAGACATAGCTTAGCTGTGATTTTTATTATTTCCTGAACTAATTCAAGAAATTCCTCAGTGAATCAATAATTGATAAATCTTTATTTTTTTAAATATTGATTGTAATGGGCAATGACTTTTGTTTCTTAAAGGGACGAGTACCTGAGCGAAGCTAAGCGGCTGAAACATGCAGCAGACAAAGAGCCTGATGACACAGCCCAAGGAATGATGTATTTAGAAGCGGTGCTGTATTTCCTACTCACAGGCAATGCCATGGAAAGAGATGCTGTAACTGAGAAAGCAGCCTTCACGATGTATCATGACACACTAAGCCTTATCAAGTGAGTCTTTTCCAGGCCATGCTCTTGGATTTTAAACTAACCCATTATATTACCAACTACTAAAAAGGGAGAGATAGTAGTGTTTCGTGGTTTGCTTATGCTATAAAATATAACTTGTGTAACTTATTCTTTTATGGTTACTTTGTCAAAATATCAGTCAAAAACAAAAAATAGTACATAAATGTAAGACATGATGTTTAAATTTAGGTTCATCTCTTCAAAGTTCCGAACTCAGCAGAATGATTCAACACAAGGCAGTATTGTCAACAAACTTGCTGTACTAAGGTTGGTATTGATTTGATAAAAGTTGAAAATTATTTATTAGGTCAAATGTTTGCTTATTGCTTATGTATTGGAACATGCATTAAAACACTCTAAAAGGTTATCTTCATTTCATCATGCATTCTTCACACAACATATCACACTCACAATTACACAATAAATATTACCCTCCAAATTTTATTATATAAAAACCAAGTTTTTCTGGTTTAATCTTCTTTTCTTGGCTTCTTAAAAAAAACTAATATATCTGAAAGCTAAAAATCCTGTGTTAATGTGCAGGTGATGAGCATGTTTGTGTAGAATGTATGAAGACATTAATAGAGAAGTATATTTGTTTCCATCAAGACCTAACCTAAATATCCTTTAAGGTTATAGATTTCTCCCCTTTTACTTAAATAAAATTATTTGGTGGTGTTTTCTTTAACTTTAACTTAATTTAGTATAGACTACACACATAATTTATGTCCATTTATTTATTCCCCCACTCACCGTTTGAATCAGGGTAAAAATGTACAAAATTTTGAAGGAAGAAAAGTATATTGTTTTGTTTTTTTAACTCAAAGGATACCTTATTCATCCACGTTCACTTAATAAAATGATTTTTTAAATAACTCTAACAGTATACTAAAATATTATTTCATCCTATAGTTCTTAAACTGACTTGTCATGTTTTATTTCAATATAATTTTAGCCTACTTAACCTAACTTTTTAATAACCAAACTAAGTATATTTTGATGTTTTTATTAATGACTGATCTATTGTAAAGCACTGTATCACAATTTTATTTAAACACTGTCTTTAAATATATTTCAACAAAAAGTCTCAATGGTCTACACTAACCAACCCATTTGTTTTAATTCACATTTCTTTTTGTAGCTTGCGATGTCAGTCCCTGCTCTATCTCAAATTGTACAACATAAAGATCCCTGATCATAAAGAGTACCAAAAGGTTTTGGGAGAGTACTTCACCAAAGTAAGTGGCAAAAGTTCAAATGTGGCCCACTTTAAAATATAACTTATATAGTTTTTAAGTTAAATTTACTATGATAGGGAACATATAATATATAACTTCAAGATAAACTCTTTTTCACTTATTTTAGGTACTTTGTTATATTTGTAAGAAGGCACAGGAAATGTGGAATGAAACATAAAAGGAAGTGAGAAGAATATGACTTGTCCCTTTGTTTGTCTTTTATGTTATTTGTTCCTATGGTATGGGCATGGAATGATGGAGGTGAAGTATGAAGGAAAAAGACCACAAGAGAGGTCAAGAGATGGGAGAAGTAGATAGCAGAAAGTGTGTGAGAGGAGAATGAAAGCTCTTGAAGGAGGAATGATGGTGGAAGGATAAAGGAAGATGGAGACATTTTACTAAACTGATTTAATCACAGGCTGAAAACAGTTGAATATAATGCTAATATGTTCCTTTTTATGTGTCCTATCATTCTTCGCCATTTTCCTTTTCCTCCCTTTTGTATTTTTTGGTTTCCTCTTTTAGGAAGTTGTGTTGTGCATTTCACATTCCTTCCTGATAAATTCCAATAGAATGAAACCTAGGTTAAGAGGTTAGGGGATTGGGTAGAAACGATCGATTTTCTTCAAGTGGCAGCAGTGTAAAGTGTGAACTTTGTTCTTTTTATTGTAAAATCCATATTGTGAGTTCCCTTAGTGTGTTTCTATCCACCTTTCCTGTATCTATAGTAGGGAACATAAACCAAAGATAAAAGCAATAGTGAAGTTTGGGTTGGACAGCCAAACATAGCACTTATGATCTAGTAGGTTTGTGAACAGTAGACCTCACACTTTTTTATATGTATAAACTTGTCAAACAAACCTGCAAAACATAAATACACATTTTATTTATTAACACATATAACATGAGATAAAGTAATCATACTTTAAAAGATGCTTTGTTGGTCAAATAAATAATTATGTCATGTCAAGTCTTAAGATTTCTTTTTGGATTTTTAGTTAAAAAATCTCCCATAATCTATCTTGAGTTTGAAGTAGATTTATTTTTTATCAAGTTGGATGGAAAACAAATGAATACTATTTATTAACTTATAGAAAATAGCCATTGTTTAAGATGTCGGGTTCGCAACAGATGTAAAATTTAAAATAGATGCACCTTCGGGGTTGTATCGGTTGCTTAGAATTAAATTCAAATCGTTTGGGATGAGTTACTAAACAAAATATTTCTGAGCAGCTGCTATCCTGAAACAGATAAACAGATTGCAAAACCCTATGCATATGTCGATCAACCTACGTTAAAAGAATGTCTCTGCCAAATTTGGTTAAAATAGGTCTGCGCGTTTGGCAATAATTGCAGTACAAACGTCCATATACTGGTCAGATGAAATTACAATTGGTCAAGTTAAATTAGAACCCTGCTACGATTGGTCAATAAATAGAAAGAACATTCTTTGTTGTTTCAAAGCTAGGTTTTTTGTTTATGTGACGGTAACTAATTAATATACTATATAAAAATAGTAAAAACACTAATGGTAGGAAAGGTAACCTAATCAAACATGTTTTCAAGTTGGCTTTCTTAATTAACAATTAAGATTTTTTCAATATTTTAAACTCTTTCCGTGGAATTCTTAATATTTAGGCACTTTTGTTTTATAACCAATTCAATATTACCACTATTAGTAACTGTTCTCTACTCTCCCCTCTTTTTAAGTTCTACTTTTTGAATTTGAATTGTTTCCCCCAGGGCCTAGCACAATAGATTTTCAAGTTGGATTCTTTCCCTATCACTTTGCTTACATTATTTTACAATATTTTGTTTTAAATAGCTTTCATATATTTCAAAGTCATAAGGCACTAATAAATGTATTTTATTCTCAGGCATCTGTTCCCCCATCAGTCCTCCACGAACAAGGAGGTCAGGCTGTGGGTGGTCAAGGCACCCCCTCCCCTTTATCCCCTACTCCCTCTCCAGCAGGCTCTGTCAGTTCGGTGGGCAGTCAGTCATCGGGCTACAACAGCATGGAGCTTGCCGGCCGGGCGCTACCGTGTATCTCTGTGCCTCTCCATGTCCACTCCTGTATGGCGATGCACTATCAGCATCTCAACTTCCTGCAATCCTGCCACTGCCTCTGGGAACAGGCGGACACTCTTGTTTATATGGGAAACCACAAGGGTGAGTACTCTGCTTTGTTAACATTATCAAACTTAACAAAAACAAAAAACTTATTGTTAATGCAAAGCAAAATATTACGTTATTTCAACAACTTTATTGTATTAATAGGGTATATTCCTATAGATAAATTCAGGGTTTGTTTCTAGGTAATGCTGATACCCTATCCATGCAGGTGCTTTATTATTATTATTATTATTATTATTATTATTATTATTATTATTATTATTATTATTTGTGAGGCATTAGGCATACTGGCACAGGCTGCATTATTTTGTAATTTATATGCCGATAATAATCTCCAAACTAGCTACACATTGACTATCCTAAGGGAAAAAATATGAACTTAACCTTTATTTTTCTTGATAGTGATTAGTTACATTTTTGTCTGTTTCAGATTTCTTTATTGAACTAGATGGTACATGTGGGCCATTGAATCTCCACAGCTCTCTAAATGAGCTTGTCAACTATGTGAGATGTGGCATTCAATATCTGAAAGGAATGTGATGGGCTTAATTAATTGGAAGAGTTTGACTCGCTCAGTAAATAGGAGAGAGAAGCACTCTTCAAACAAAGACTGCCATGCCCAAGTGCAGAGAAACAATGCCAACAAAGTTGTAATAGCATTTTTGCGGACATGTACAATTTATCCACCGTTCCTAATTCGTGAAACATTGGTCCGGTATATCAAATATATTATGTATAATAACTAAGTTAATTAAAAGAAACACTTAAATTTCTACGAATCACCAATGTAAACCAGGGTTGTATATTTTTGTATATATTCTATAGTCATGAGAAAAGGTACTTCAATTATTACAGCTTTTACTACAACACAAATAGTTAAGATCAAAGACAAACCCAATTTTCAGTGGTACTAATGGTGCTCTGTAGCCACTATACACATGATGAAAGTGCTTTTGTCTGAAAATGAAAAGTTGAAAGTACACAAAAACATTTAAAGAAATATTTCTATTTTCACATATTTATCACAATGAAAAACAAATGTGGGATTTTATTCTTGGTTTCAAATTATTTTGTGTTTACCTATTTTATTTCCTATTACATTATTTTTGTTCGTCTGAAGCATCAAGTAAATATATATGTACATTTTATTTATGAGTAGAGTTTTTAGATTGTGCATGATTCTTATTGATTTACGCCATAGAAACCATATTCTTAGGCACAACTGAATGGGGCACTATTGAGTCGCATGTTTTTGCGACATGCTAAAATAAGAAATTATTCATTCATACATCGAACTTTAAATATAACTAGCTGATTTTTTCCCCCCACCCAATATATATTTTGTGTTTGCCACTTGTTTTGTTTGTCAAAATTTTAAATTTACAATTATAATTCTTTTGAGAGGCAAAATAGAGTAACATATCTAACTTTACTGGGAAAAATGATAGAGAAAACACACAGTTAAGTGTGCTAACTATTTCCTGCTGCTAAGCAAATACTAAATAATGCATTCGAAAGACTGAAATTTTACTGATGACTGATTAAAATGTGTGTTGAAAAACATTATTTCGGTTCAAAAGTATCTTTTTTATATAAATATTAGATTTATTTTCAGCCTGTTATGAAATTTTGTAAAATTACAGCATCAAGTGCCCAGTCATAAATTTCATTCTTATTCTTTTATAAAAACATTGTTTACCAAAAACATGTGACTTAACTATTGATTAACATACATGCTGATTACTTAGCAATGAGGGATAAAAATGAAATAGTTTGAGAAGAGATATGAGAACATTTTAAGTCAGCTTGGATATAAAATCCTTTGTTGCACAGTGCATATTTATAAGTTTATGTCCAAAATGGGAATATCTAATAAAAATTTAACTATTCATATAAATACTATTTAAGATTGTATTTTATTTTTTTTACACACAAGTTGATCTATTTAATTTTACATTCTATTTTAGAAAAATTCCAGTGACATGAATTGGTTTTTGGCAAATGTTGAAGATGGATCTTCAAAAGATTTTCAACATCTTCCTTTTGGTTTTTTCAGGTTGGCTATTATTTTAGATAATGCCGTGTTTACATATTTTTTCTAAAGAAATTGTGTTTCGAGGTTTTTGTTGCACTCTAGTGTAAGGCTCCACAATGCCATGCATTTAAAAAATAATAATGATAATGGGTTGTCTGGCGAACCCATTTATTGACATGTGTGTCCAAAGTTTATCTCTTAGAGAAACTTTCAAAAATTAAATAGCAGCTCAAGCTCTGATTGCTATTGAACAAAATCAAATATATTAAAAGGTAACTAAACATACTTTTTAGTGTCTGAGAGAGTGTCTGAAATTATGAATATTTTAAACAACTTTGTTACAGTGATAATTATTTAGTTAAATTTAGCACGTATTTAGATTAATTGCTTATACCCAGATATTCCATTTTATTTTTTACCTTCTACCAAACACATATATATATATATGTTGGGTTAGTCTATTCTTACTACTCGAACTGAACAAGCTGTAATTTAAAAAGAAAAAATTTGGGGGAACCCTATTTTTAAAAGGCAAAACTGTCAAATCTCTATTTTAACCTAATTTTTTTACTATGGTTTAATATGCTGCATTTATTACATAACTATTTGGCTAGCCAAAGTATTAAAAATACAACTAATTTTTATTTGTAAAATCAAAACTCTAATGTGAATCTCCACACAATAACACAATATTACAGCTCTTTGTAGTTATGGTAGCGATTACTGAAGATGTCTACTGAAAGAATAACTAGCTATGGTTGAGTGGCTTGATGTATAAACAGGCAACTAAAGAAAGATTTGGAATGTTCTCTAAGGGCAGGTTTACATGTGTGTAATTCGAATAATTTAGCTTTTCTGCTTTACTCTGATCCTTTTCTCTAATTTTGATTTTGTTCACATTTTGTTCACATTTTGTTGTAAATTAATCTTCTCTGGTCTAGTTGTGAATTTTGTCCTGATAATGTTGGACTAAGCCATTAGCAAATATTTTTTTTAAAAAAGCTCAAAATACAAAACATTTTTAATCTTGTGTCATAAACATTTAAAATCCTCGAATCTCTAATATCTTAGGGGATTCAAAGATTTGAAGATGGTTGTTAAATGACTTATGACTTCAAATGTTGGCCTACTAATTAATTGATAAAATTATATTTTGGCATTTGAGCATTTAAATTACTTTTATTGAGTAATTTTCTTGGGTGTATTTGTGTTTGCTTTGGCCCCCGGCTTATTAAGCCTTCTGTGGCGTAGACCTCTGTAGCAGAGCTACCTCTAATAAGTCCTCCAGTAAACCTGCTTTTGGTGGTAATCTTCCCTAACTGAGGCTACAACTGCTGAAGATGACATGGCCCTGTTCCAAGTTAAGTTTGTTTTGGCCCTGACCTGGCTTTTGCTGGGATTCAGCCCAACCTCCACCATGTTCCTCAGGCCCTGGGGTACACCTCTTGGCATTAATATCTGGATTGGGTGGGAGAGGCCAAGTCGGACCCCTAGGCAGGCACCTTTTATTGCACTTCTCTACCTTGTTTGAAATCCAGCAAGCAGGAAGACAATGGTTATACAGGGTGTTGAGAATGATATGTAAGAACAGAGGTACTGGAAGAAAAAAACTGGAATAGGTGCACAAATTATAGGGAAATAACATTGATTGATGTGCCACTTTAAAAAGATGTATAAGAATCTACTGTAAGAGAGAATGAGAAAGAAAATGAAAGAAAGGTGGAGAGAAAACCACAACTTATTTAGGGAACAAAGTCCACAATAGACTTAATCTTCACAGCTAATGGAAAGAAGTTATGATTTTGGGAAGGACTTAGTCATAGTATTTATGGCTGAGGAGAAGGCATATAACTGTGTGCATAAAAATAAAATATGGAAAAACTATGGAGAAGGCTGGAGTGGAAAGAGGAGTTGTAATGAAAGTGAAGCATATGTATGAAGGAAGATAACTTTAATTTGTTAGCACTGAAAAGGGATGGCTGGAGTGTTTCCAAATAAAAACTGGAGTGGGGAGTGAAGCAGTGGGTTGCTCCCTCACCACTACTATTTGTAATGGTATTGGAAATGGTTATGAATAAAATGGCAAATAAATTTGGGGAGGAAAGAATCGAGCCATGATGTTTGCTGATGACTTGATGGTATGGGAAGAGGAGGAAGTACAGGAATAAAACAATGAAGTGAAGGAGTGTGGAATGAAATTTAGGTCAGTAAAGTGAAATGATGGTAGTGACAAGGAAGAGGATAAGGCATAGTAAAGTGAAATGATGGTAGTGACAAGGAAGAGGATAAGGCATAGTAAAATGAAATGATGGTAGTGACAAGGAAGAGGATAAGGCATAGTAAAGCTATAAACTTTTAAGGAGTAGAGCTAAGAAATGCACAGAGTATAAAATATATTTAGAGCGAGATTGAGGCAAAAGGTGGTAGTTTAGAGGATCTAATAAGAGGGCAGCAGGGGGAGTTGATCTATAGATGTGCAAGAGACCTGCTACGGAGAAAAGAAGTGTTGTATAGGGTCTACTTTGTATCCATAGTCAAAAATGCAACATAAACATGGGTCTAAACTGACCTGGTCACAGGCTGTAAACATATTAATGATATTGAGTGATTTTATTAGAAATGTCATTAAGACCCTTCATACTCATCATCTTTGTTTCCAGCCTGTGACCAGGTCAGTTTAGTAAATTGCCTCCTTCCTCTATCCTCCCACCATTTTTCCTCCTCTAATTTCTTCATTCTTCTCTCAATTGTACACTTTCTGTTATCTGCTTCTACCATCTTTTTCTTGGGCTCCCTTGCAGTCTTTTTCCCACATACTTCATTTCCAGCATTTTCTTTGGCATCCTCTCTTTTTTCCAGCCTCATTACATGCTTATACCATATCAGATGACAGTGCTGGTAAACTCTTCATTGGACACAACTTAAATTTGGCTATAAATACAATTTAAATATTTTTTTCGAGATTACCTTAAAAACAAGGAATTTAAACCACATGTTCAGAAAAAAGGCTCATAACAAATTTTAGGTTCCGGCTTGAACATTGGGTGTTGTGATAAAGCTAATACTAATTTCAAAAGTTAGATCCTAAGAGGATAGATTCGGTAATACAAGATATTCTAAAATTTATTATTATTTAGAAAATTCTTCACAAATGTCAAAATAACACGGTTTTGACATAAACAAGCAATTCAATGTCATTGGTCCTCTCCCTATCAGTCACATGATCTGATGATACCAAAGTTTTATTATAAATAAGAAAATTTAAGTTTTATCTTAGTGACTGATTTTGGTTCAAGACTCGTCTTTGTCTATTAGTTGATAAAAAAAAAGATGTTTAAACAAATACATTAAACTTATGAAAACAATTTGTTTATTTTGTTACATAAACATTAATAAGTCAACAAACTTTCAACTCTAATGCTATATTATGCCTTTGGTCAGTTATTTTATAGCTCATACCATAAACAGAGCAGAGTAAAGAAACTGGGTTTTCACAAACAATTTAAAATCTGACTAATTTTACTATAAAATTGCACAAGATTGAACTGTAATATTTACAATAAGAACTATATTTTTTTTTCCCTAACCTACAAATATGGCAAGAAAATAATGAAATGTTGACGTTTTGAAGTTAAAAAATTAGTAAGCGTTCTTGCACACATGCATGGACAAGTATCTGATGTTGCTGTATGGACAAAACCTAAAGAATAGAAAAGTCTGTCCACAATTCATAATTTGGAGAGGAAATAGAAATGTATCATCTTGAAAAAATAAGGGAGTTTTAAATCCAAATGCAAATAGAGGGTGGGGAGGAGGGGAGATCACGAGCTAGTCATAGACTAGGCAAAAACATAAATATATTGTATGTCAAACAAATAGTCTTCAAGAGAAAATTCGGCCTTTATTCCCAATGAATTAAAAAAAAATCCTTTGTGTTACACAGAACATTACACCAAGGCACCAATAAGCTCATATAAACCCATAAAAATAATTCTTGAATTGAATAACAATGTAAAGTACTATACATCATTAATTGCATTTACCAAAGGCCTAGGTTTATCACTATGATGGAGGGAGATGCAAACAAACAAAAAAAGTCAGGGTTTTTTCTTGTTTTCATAGCAATTTTTTTTTCCGGAAAAATAAATAAAATCGGTATTGCCCCAATATAAACATCTAGTTTAATTTTCTACCCCTAATAACCACAAAAGTTATTGATTGATTATCTGTCTTGAGCATATTAGCATTTGATGAGAATTATTTTAAATGAGAGGAAGTTGTCATTAAATTCTAGGACACCCTTGACAGATTTTCAATAACTGTTGGGATTACAATGTAAGGATAATTAAACTCATGTTTATACCAAAAGATATTTTATTTATTTTTCTGAAAACATCTTTTTTTGCCATAAAAAATGCAAAAAATACTTCCCTTAACTTGCATTCTTTACCATACCACCTAAAAGTTTAAGCTGTGTTCTAAACTATTTGTGAATTGTAACCAAGAAAATGTGACTTGAAAACTTTTAAAAAATTGCAAAATAGTATTTTTTTGATGCAATCACAATGGGAGTAAATACAATATTAATTATTTTTTATAAAAACATAAAAGTAAATTATTTTTTAAATTTCTAGGTTGGCTTTGTTTAACTTAAAAATAATTATGGATATATTTGTATTTTTCGCAGATAATTTTCTATCCTAATATATAATAATTTATGTGTAAATAAATCTGTTGAAAAGTTACACAATGTCCTTAAGATTTCTAGCCTCCTTAAAACCTAAAATACACACAAGTTTTCAATAAATTGTTTTGCTATATTTTCTAAGACATAGTTTCATCTGTTTAGTGCACTAAGTAAGACATAAAAAGTTTCCTGAAACTGGAATTAAAATACTTGTATAGTCATTATAAAATGTCACAAAAAGCAAATAAAGCCTCTGAATTGTTTATCAATCTTTAACACGCTTTTGTTAATGAGTTTAGTTTGATTTTTGGGAAATTGTTATGAAAGTGAAAAAAAATAGATGAGAATGTAGGAATTAATTAAAAAAGTTTACAAACTAGTTTAAAGAGAACAAAGATAAGAGGAAAACAAAAGTATATAGCTAATAATGTATAGCAGTGGACTAAATTTAAAAAAAGCATACTCCAGATTTGTTTACATGGATTGTATGGTGAAAGATTTGTTGATCCCAAAAATGATTTTAAAAAAACCTAAAACTCTAGCTTTTAGCAGATGCGGCCTACTTTATCAGGAGATGAGTGCAGTCACAGTCTGCTCTAATTTCTTTATCAAGCCAACTGCATCTAGTGAAAGCTTGTGATTTAGAATATATGTTTAGTTATCCTATACATCTTAAAATTCGGTTAATTCTCTTATAGATACTTGTTAAAATGATTTAGGCTGATGTTCATTCTAAAAATAATATAATAAAGAGTATCTTGAATAAGTACTTGTTTGGAAGCCTAATTTGTTTTGTGAGGTATTGCGTCTTACATTGAAGGGGTTTTGTTAATTTAAAATGCTCTCTATTCATCCTGTAGCATGCCACTATTTGATACTAGAATATTTATTAATATGCCATACATTAAAGGACACCAGGTTGTTAAGTTTGGTTTGATTTTTAAATAATTTAATAATTTATTACATATTTGTGTTTGTAAGGTTTTGTTTTCTTAAGTATATATGACATTGGTACATTCATATGTTTGTCATGACTTTATAAATTAATACCTAGCATTTGAATGTGTTTATCAAACTAAGATAAAATTGTTCATTTTCCTTTGTATTGTACTTGGTCAAAATGTTTTTATGTTATTTTTTAAATAAAGAAATATAAATCTTTCGGAATATCAAGTTGAAAGGATTCTGTGATTATATTTATAAAAAATTCATATATATGCGTTTTTATGTTAAAAAAGTTTTTTGAATTTGCCATTGCATTTGTAAGAAGACAGTTTACCTAATTTAAGACATTAAAATAGATAATATGCTTATAAATGAATAAAGATGCAACTTCATCCATCCAATGCAACATTAAAAATATAAAGTGTTTTTTTTTTTAAATATTTTTAGGCACTTTCAATTACATTGTGCTTTAAATAAATTAATTTACGAACTTGTTAAGCTTTAACCTATTTTTCCTTTAGCCACAACCACCTTTAAACACTCTATAAATTTAAATAACTGAACTGAAATTTTCTTTTTTGAAGAAAACACGACAAAGCAAATGTTGAAAAAGGGTCTTTTTTTTCACCAATCTTTCTATTACATGTTGAAAAGGGAGGGGTTGATTGAAATTATTTATAGTTACTGCTTTGAGTCGACATATTATTTACCTATACCCATAAAAAATTAATATTAAAACCTTAGATCTAAAATTACTGTTACTTTCTTGTGTTAAATTATTTATTTCTGTTATTTTTTTAAGGTAATTCAATTCTCTGTAATGGTTTCGACATAATGATTTTTTCCCTTTTAAGATTTGTAGAATGCTTCAGCATTTAGCTGAAGAAAATGACATAATGATGTGCAAATTCAAAATTATTTCTCCTTTTAAATATTTATACCCGAAGAGTAAAAAAAATTTTTTCATCGGAGGTGTTTATAATTAAGATACTGATTGCAGCTTAGTTAAAGTGTTAAACATACAAAAAAAACTTTTTAAACCCAGGAGTTTGGTTTGTCCTCTTTATCATTATCTGTTTTGTTTCTTTCAAAAGTTAGAGCAAACACTCTTAAATTTTAAGATAGCTTATAAAAATGTAAAGATTGATCTAGCTTAGTAGGGTTCACATACAATGAATATAATTAATATAAAATATATTTTCAAACCAATAAAATGTGTTTTTGTTTTTTCTAAAATCAACATTTTTTTTATTACACATTTAATATGTTTCACTCTGATTTGGCAAGATATTTATTACTGTTTTATGTTCAAAAGTAGGGTTTACTCTATTTGTCCAGTGGCAGCAGTGTAAAGTGTGAACTGTGTTCTGCTTTACATCAGGCACTGCCCTATTATTAATTTATATCCTGTTCTATTGTGTTACTATTGCCAAATAATAAATTCAGTTAATTCTAAGAATACAATTATTTTTGATTTATAACTAGAAAAGGTGACCTGGTGGTCTAGGGGTAAGGTGTCAGACTTTTATGCTGGCGGCCGGGGTTCAATCCTCGGTCCCGGCAAAGATTTATCTGATTACCAAACCCTTCCTTCACCTCTGACAAGACATCTTGTGAATGTGGGGAATGCCAGGCCTCCACCGTGGTTCGGATTCCACGNCCGGGGTTCAATCCTCGGTCCCGGCACAGATTTATCTGATTACCAAACCCTTCCTTCACCTCTG
The DNA here is from genome assembly GCA_902151445.1 of Timema monikensis. Classification (NCBI taxonomy): domain Eukaryota; kingdom Metazoa; phylum Arthropoda; class Insecta; order Phasmatodea; family Timematidae; genus Timema; species Timema monikensis. The sequence continues at coordinate 118,933 of CABFVZ010000574.1, read as the reverse complement.
ACAAGACATCTTGTGAATGTGGGGAATGCCAGGCCTCCACCGTGGTTCGGATTCCACGTTAAACTGTAGGTCCTTCATTTCATCTCACAATCACCCTACCCATTACACATTAGCGTAAGAGCGTATAACCCGAACGGGTAGTAAGACACGGTGCTAATAATAATATATAACTATAAATATCTTAGTCACTTAAGGTACCTAATTATATTTATGGACCAAGTTATATAAAAGTTTAATATGATAAAAAAAAGTCCTGTGAACACAATATGACTGGTAAGAGGAACGTAGTTTACGAATTTATATTGTTGGTACAGGTCGAGATATATATTGGTAACAACGATTCAACTAATTTTCTTTTAAAAGTTGATCATTACTTAAGGAATGGTGAGCTGCCTTGGAAAAGTTTTAATTTTATGCGACATTTAAATCAAGAAATATTTTGGTATTAGTAATAATAGTTAAAATAAAACACACATTCTCACCTATAATTATAAACTTTAAAGCTTGATCTTAGTCCTGCTCATACAGGGATGAGAATGGCAAACCTTATCAATAGAATAAATACTTATGAAGATGCTTTTTTTTTCTATTTTTTTTTTTCAAAAATTTAAAAGTTATATTAATTTTGATAATGATCATGACTTTTTAATTTAAGCCTGATATTGGGAAGGTTTTAAAAAGTGTGTTATTATGTTAAATAGTTGCACACCATTACAAATAAAAAAAAGTGCTGCTTTGAATATGATGACCAAATTAATTAATTAGTTAATATGTTGATCTAAATGCATGTTTAGTGGTCTGAGCAATACGAAAAGTCAGTTTCCTTCATTAAGCATCCATTATATTTGTTTTACTGAAACAGTGTTAGCAATCTAAAATGTGAATCATTCTATTACTTTCATGTAATTTATTCCACTTACCTTTTCACATTCAGAATCTTTTTATTTCTTAATATCTCGTATGCTCATTTTGAATTTGATTTTTCATTCATAATTTTACAACTGGTGTTTAAAATATATTTCAAGAATGTAACAAAAGATACCCAAACTTTACTTATGTAAAGTAATAATAACAATAGTAGCCGGCTGCTTGGATATTAAAAACAAAAAATTAAGTGTAGTCACAAGCTAAGAGAATCTACCTAAAGAAAAGAAAATGTAAAAAAAAAATACTAAGCTTGAAAATTCCACATAAGATGTTTATGTCCATTCTTCAGTGTATTGACGCTTAAATGTTACTTCAGGGGGGGCAACACAAGAATACAGCATACTTTAAGAAAGTGGAAAGGATCTGTGGATCTGTCTTGTTCGCAGTTGCAATTTTTTCGAAACAAACTATAAATTGAGTGAATAGTTGAAAAAAAATAATTATAAAAATAGTGTTTGATAGTCTATACACTTAAAACTATTTTCTTCAAATACAGTTCTTAAACTTTATTTTCATACGAATTAAGTATAACTTATCGTCTGGACAGAGTTGTTCATTTATGTTATAAAACATATTCTTCAAGTCCTTGACAACTGAAATGAAATAGTGTAAGTAAGAATCATGGTATCTACTTCTACCATAAAGTTAGAACTTTCTCTATCTAAACTTTTTGTTTTGTAGTCTTATGTATGCCAGATCTCTCTTCATATTTATTTTAATGGAACAAAGATGAAGGCAGAATTTAGAGTGAAGTAATATCATTGTGTAAGGAGAGTGTAAAACTAACTATCAAAAACCACATCAGTACTTCTGGTTGAGATTCGGGCCACATTCCGTTCATATTAGACCAAATGAGAATGATACCATATGCTGTGTGCCCATTAATGAAGTTAAAACCCTACCCAAATTGTTATTTCAAACATATCATTTCTAGGTCTGAAACTTTTGGATTATATTTAAGTTAGTTCCCTCCGCCGCTTCCCACTACCTGTTCATGTTATTAGCATAAGGTTTAACTCAACTTGATGTATTTATATAGTTACTACAGTTCATTGTCTAAAAATATATTTCATAAAGTTGAAAAATGTACACACATTTATTTTGGCCAATAACAACTAGGCACCCGCCTCTGTGGCGTAGTTGGCTAACGCGCTAGTCGTGTTGAGGACGGGGAGATCGAGGTTCGAATCTCGGTCGGGTGAACTGGGAGGGGTTTTTCCTAAATGGTTTTTCACTCTCCCTCCACGCAAATGCGGGTTCACTTCCTCTAATTCAACCTTCCCAATTCCTAATCCATTAGCGTAATTAGTACTTAAGCGTATAACCCGAACGGGTAGTAAGACGCGGTGCTAAATAATAATAACTAGGCATAGGGTGGTTGTTGGATGCAGGTACTCAATTTACTAGAGGGGTGAGCGGAAGGGGGAAGACAGAAGAGATCCACATTATGCTAATGATAATATGTTGATGCTTAAAAAACAAGTGTACAAATGTTTCTTGGGCACTGTCAAAAGACTACACCTAGTTCAAAGATGGTAAAACCACTAATAATCAAAATACACTCTAAATAACACACAAAGGCTTTCAATGCACAAAATAAAAAAGGGTAGCCCCCTTTTCTTTCTCTAAGCCAATAAATATGATTATTAAATAATCTACAGGTAGGTATGTTTACAGCTCCCTCTCCCCTCCCTTATGTGAAGATAATGAGTCATTATTTTAAGAAGATTCTCCATATTTAAAAAACATGACTAAACATGAACCATATCTTAAAAGTTCTGAATCTCCTTTAATGCCTTAGCTGATGGTAAAGTTACTTGTAGAGAAGAGAATTCCTGCTAGTAGATATGAGTATTTTAAGAATAAGTTCACAGGAGGTATACAAAAATAGCAGGAGGTTTGACTTTTAGTACATTTACTTTGAGGGCACATATAAAGTTAGTATGATTGTTATTTATAGAGATTGAACCATGGTGATTATGAGTGCAGCAAGGACACCTGTAGTAGTGAGGGATGGACTTTGAAAAGGTTAAGATGTATAACACAAAATATATAAACATTAAAACTAAATTTTAGATATTTATTTGTACAAAATATTTTAATATAAAGCTTACATCTAACTCGAGAGTTACATTCTTAGCCAAGCAAAATTAAAGAAATTATACCGTGTTTTCTTTATTTTTACTCTTGATCATATATTCTACTTTAGATTATGTTTATGGTGCATTAATTATTGAAGAAAATTTGGAATTTATAGTGTTTTTTTTAATAACTGAAAAAGCTAACCCAACCTTTAATTAAATGGAGTTATTTTCGCATACTCTGTTGGCAGCATATCCTCAGAGTGCTAGGTATGTTGTGTAAATCATTTTATTTTACCATGGTATCTAAATATTTTTTGGCACAAATTTTACATTATATATTAATGTTAAGTCTACTAAAAATAGAGTGGAAAACAACCAGGAAAGACTTCATTTTAATGTTAGTATACTAAAAATAAGCTGAATACAAGATACTAATTGATATAGAAGCTTTCTTTGACCTATGATCTGTTTGAAAATATTTTTCTTTCCATTTTTGAAAAAATTTAACTTTGCTTAGAGACTATACTAAAACGGATCAATAAATTTGTGACTACTTGTGTACAGCTTGTATATTTTACTAAACAAGAGTTTACCACAAGACCAATAAGTGGAAACTATTTATTTGAAAATTAGTGGTTAGAAATTACAGTAATCGCTAAAATTTTTGGCATCCAGATTACAATGAATCTTTGTTTTATGTGTGTCCAAATTTTAAAAAAGGTTGATTTTACAATTCTGCCTGTTTGTCACTGGACACAGATTTAAAACGGCTTTAATGGATTTTGTTCAAATTTGATATCTATTTTATGGCAATACCCTGAGACATTTTTTTTTTAATTTCTACATTAGCCCTTCAATTAAGGGTAGTTCACTGATTAGTGAATTTTTTGACTTCCAAATTAAAAAAAAAAACTTGTCAGGTTAGTTTACTGAAGAGTGGTTTTCAAAAATTTGTAATGGTTTGAAAACAGCTCTAAAAACAACTTTGTTTATAATTTTAAAATTTATATCTCTAGAATATTTTATATGACAAATAAAACTCAATACTTATTTTTTGGATGAAGTTTTAAGGTTAGTTTACTTAACTTTTTTTTCCCATTGTATTTTTTTAAACGGCTCTAGCGATTTGTTCAATTTGGGTATCAGTTAAGTTTTTAACTTGATAAATTATTATATATTGCCGTATTTCTTCGATTGTAAGACACACCTTAATTTTTTAGTACCACCAACAGAAAAAAGCTTTGATTCTAAGAAAATTAATAAAAATAAAAAGCTAAAATACTCTATTTATAAGAAATATTTTAATTATAGAATTAAATTCACTCACAACATTAGTATATTTTTATCGGTAGTTATGTTATTCTCCCTCTCTTCTGAGCCATCTTTATCTTCACTTTCCCATAGTATATAGTCTTCTGAGCCATCTAGAGCATTGGTCTAAGAAGAACTGTCATTCTAAGAAGTTCAAAGGGGAAAAGTTCTAGAGAAGTTAAAGGGGGAAAAAATGTGTGTCCTAGAATCGAAGAAATACGGTAGTTTGAAATATAATAGCTCCAACTATTTTGTTCAGAATTGGTATCAGAGAATTATTTTACATGACGATAATAGAGTATGCTTAATTTTATAAGGTAAATTAATTAAAGAGTAATTTATCTACAACCATTCATAGATAATTTGAAATTTTTTTAAATTAGCATAAACGATTTGGTTTTAAATAGTTCTGAGAATAATTTTTCATGATAAAAGGAGTACCATGTTCTTATTTTTACAAATTAAAAATAATTTTAAGTTAGGTAGTTTACAAATAATTCTTTTTTGAAAATTTGAAATTTATTAAAAATATTTAAACAATCTGGTTTGAAATGTATATATGATTTTATTTTTTATTTTGATTAACAAGAAATGTTTGTTTTTATGAGGTAAATTACTTTTGGATAGTTCCTCTTTATGAAAATTTTCTTTCAAGCTATATTACACAATGCGTAAAAGTTTGTGTGATTGTAGCGTATCATTTATTTAAAATATTTTTAATATCTATAAACTGATTAATTTTATTCTGTGTTGAGCCCGACTGCAGAGGACGGGGAGATCGAGGTTCGAATCTCGGTCGGGTGAACTGAGGGTGGTTTTTCCTAAATGGTTTTCCACTCTCCCTCCACGCAAATGCGGGTTCACTTCCTTTAATTCAACCTTCCCAATTCCTAATCCATTAGTGTAATTAGTACTTAAGCGTATAACCCGAATGGGTAGTAAGACGCAGTGCTAAATAATAATAATAATAATAAAAAATTTATTCTCATTATTTTAATTGAAAGTATTAATACAAAGATTAGTAATATAATATTTTGGAATGAAAATATATAAGTGTTTACAAGAGCTAATTAAAAAAAAAGCTTCTATTTTGATATTTTAATCTGTTTTCCAAGAAAATGCCAGGTAATTGTTTCAACAATAATGTTAGAGAGGATTCAAACTACATCTCGCTTCATGTAAACTGAAATTTTTATTTTTATTGCAGAAGGAAGCGCAAGTATTTTTACAGTTTTAGAGCATTACATTTTTTTGGCCAGAATAAATCAAATATTTCTCCATACAATTTAGTTTTCTGCACATGCTAATATCAACAGATCTTTAACATCTGTCAAAGGTGTCCTGGAATTTTGTCAAAACTTTTTCTCTTTATTTAAATAGTTTTGACAAAATTTCAGGACACCCTTGACAGATATTAAATATCTGTTGATAATAGCATGTGCAGAAAACTAAATTATGTTGCTATTGGAGAAATATTTGATTTATTCTGGCCTAAAAAAATTCAATTCTATACAAACTGTAAAAATACTTGCTCTCCCTTCTGCTGCACCTTAAGTAAGCTTTCTTCACTGGATATGCAACAAATTTTCTGGCGTAATTAAGCAGCTATTTGATGGTGTCAATCATTTTTATTTAAGAGATAACTAAAAATGGATTTTGTTTTAGTTGTTAATATAATTTTTAAGTTTGATACAAAAGTAATCCTCATGTGTAATTCAATAGTATTATATTTTATTGAACATTTGTTTTTTAGTTAAACAGCAAGAGATACATTTGGTACTTGTCAAATTCTGATAGTTTTGTATCTACTTTGGCAATAAGCGGGTTACTAAAGTAGAGTTATGCTTTTTATGTTGAATTAAATACCACCACAAATGTTTTCATTAGAAGGAATTAATGATAAAACATTGTTCTCTAGATGGAAGAAAGTTTTCTGTAACATTTTAATTTGATACATATACTATTCTATATATCTTACTGCTTATTGGGACTATCTGTAGTTGATTTAAAACACGTGTTCAGAAAGATATACTTAAAGGGACTAAAATTATATTTATTAAGGAACTACACGAGTATTGTCTTGGAGAGAGTATGAGAATTTGTTCCCAATGTGTCTGTTTGGGCTTTTAACTGCCATTGGGTAAAATAAATCAGTCAAGTTCAGCTCTGATTAGTTTTGATGCTTAAATGTATGTTGTATAAAAACAAATTTAAATGCCTGGTTTGTTAGCATGAAAATGTTATTTTCTAAAGACATATCAACTCTTGATTTGCAGAACATGTATTTTTTATTATTATTTCAGTACAGATTTAGGTTAAAGAGTAATACATGCAAGTGCATCATTCAAAAATCTTAAGACTTACGCGTCTTTATGTGTTTCCAGTTAAGTTAAAATCACCTGACCAATTGTAAGGTTTTCAGTATGTGATAGATTTGGACATTCTTGAATGAAACCTTCCTGCCACACAATTTAAAAATAAGTTGTTTTTTTCTTTGTTTTATTAATAGCCTGCTTACAAATAATTTTTCTTAAAATATATAATGAACTAACTCAGATCATGGACTAATTAGTTTGTTGTGACCTATTGAAAATGACATCATATTTCAACCAAAAAACAAATTGTACTTAAATGTGCAATAGCCTAGATAGATTGCCAAATATATGATTATTTATTCATTTAAACTAGTGGTAACTAGCTATATAATTAAAGCTATGATAAGTTTGATCACTCTTTCAGAGGCACCAACAATGTGTGATATTTAATTGGAATGTTGTAAATAAGTTAAATTATGTATATAAAATGTTTAGCAGTTAGACCACTTGCAGCTTTCTATACATTACATTAATAAAGTACTTTCTTGTCAATATTGTTGAGCACATATATTTTAAATGACTTGTGTGGTTAATTTTTATTTTCTAAGAAATTGGGTTACTAAATACTATATCTTGAAATGATTTATCTTTACAGTGAACAGGTGTTTTTACCAAAGAAATGCTTAATATTATTTAAATATGTTTTCCTTGATGTATTGGATTGATGTAATTATTAATTAGGCATTTACTATATACATTATAAGCTATATCAGATAAACCTACAAGGTGAACAGTTTTTATTAACTTTGGTTTAAATTATGCTCTAGTAGAATTAATAGTGTTAAAAGGGCTAATTAGTTTATAAATTGGCAATACTGTCAACATCCTCCTCCCACTATTATTTTGTTTAAAACAAAAGTGTTATCTGAGAAACTTTACAAACTGTATTATATAAACTAACAAATTGCATTGAGAGTTAGGCAATGCTGATGTGAGAGAATATAAAGTTTTGTAATGTTGTATGTTTTGTGTTGATTATTTTAATGATTTTGTTCCAAAACTATATTATTTTTTCTTGTTTTTTTTTTTACTAACAATACACACTGTAGACCTATAACAATATATTTAATTTATTTTACAAGGACATGCTAAATGTGTTTCTCTAGATGACTATGCTTACTTACTCCATCATAGTTCAAAGAGGGACTTTTATTTAGGAGATACTTCTTTTAGTTAATGACTACTAGGCATGAACAAGTCTGCCCATTTCAGAGTAGGCTGAATTTATAAGTGGTAAAGTAAATAAATTTACATGAGTTAAGGCACAAATGAAGTAGTTTTTGTAGCTTTACATTAATGGATTTTTTTATATATTATATTTTGACTATAAAAACTATGAATGGTTTTTAAATACGTCAAAAAATCTTATTTGTGTAAACCAAATTAACTTTGAACTTTTAGTACTTATTTGTGAAAATTGCTAAGGTATAGATTTATGTTAATACTGTGTTCATCTAAACCTCTTAAACAAATTCTTTGATTGTTTTCATAATAATAGGTGGGCGAATGTTGGAGCATTCAACTTAGGAAAATAAACTAAGATTAATTTCCATTTTCTTCATAGTTTTGACAGTTAAAACATAAACATCAAAACACACAATGTTATTAATTTATTTTTTCATTTTAGTTAAAAGAAACAACAAAGTTGATGAGTTTTGCTCTTCAATATTATCAAGCGTTTCTGTGGCTCAGCTTAGAATTTATTGACTCTTCGTTTAATCTCTAATATAAATAAATAGTGATCAACAAAAAACATACTAAAGTGTTAATACATTTTTAAGAAACTTTTAATTTTAAAAAGCATGCATTGCAAAGCATAGCATGATCTGGGACTTGGCATAACTATTCAGTGATCATGCTGTAACCTTGACTGTCAGTTATTGTTTGCTTGTTTGGAAGTAAAACTTGATGGCGTATTGATTTATTTGAATAGTTTTTTTAAATATATTCTTGAAATTACAGTTAATTTAAAATGAAATGACAATAAATAGCCGAATCTTGCTTCATTTGTATAGACACTAGCGCTGCTAAAATAGTTTTTAGGTTGGTTAGACTATTGTATAAGTAAATTGTTTTATTTTATTTGCAAGTTCTAAACTTTTTCGGTAATTGCAGCAATCTTTTCAATGCTAAGAATAAATAGTGTTGTGTGTGGTGTTGTTAAATGTTTTGTAAATAAGTTAGTTTATGATTTAAGCCAATATATGTCGTATTTGCTAATGTGTTTATCAGTAAAAGTGAACTTGATATAAATCAGTGTGAGAACTATTTTGAGTATTGATCATTTCTGAATCAAAACAAAACGTGACTCACCAACTGAAATACAATCTCCTAAAAAACACTGCTTTGGCGAACCTGAAGAAAAGTCCATTCAAGCCAACTTAAATTTTAATAAAACCGAAAATCTGTTAAATCAATCACAAGTTAGTTAATATTTGTGAAAGCAATACATATCTAGCACCAAATCAGCCAGTTACAATACCAACCAAATTTCCTACACAGAATTTAAAGGTAAATATACTTCGGTTTCAACCAGAAAGGTACAAGGAGTTCACTTGGCTGCATATAGATGCCTCTACAAACAATGCAAATGGAGTTCTTGTTTTTATTGCAATAGATATCATAAATTATGTCCTGGTAACAATCTTGCTAGGAAAATGTATCCAGCGTTTTCAAGAAATGGATTTAAAAACTGGTAAAATACATTGTACATGTTTCGTTCAAATGAAAAGTCAGATAGTCATTTACAGACAGTTTTAAATTATAGACAGCTGAAAACCTCGATTAATGCCTAGTGAAATTATTTAGTTTCTGAACGTGGGATTTCTAGGGAATGTCTTTTGAAAATTTTCACCAAGAATAAATATTTAGCCATGCAAGGTTTAGCTCTAAGAGGAAATCAACAAGAAAGTGGAAACTTGTTTCATTTTCTTAAACTATGTTCTGAGGATGAGTCCTATCTTGAAAATTGATTGAATAAGGAATGAGAGGTATACACAGATGGAAAAATTCAAAATGATATTTTGGAAATGATGGGTAATGAAATTGTGAAAAATCTTTGTGCTGAAATTCAATCTTCCAAATTTAATTTGTTTTCTTTGATTTGTTATGGTACACGTGATATTACTGGGACTGAATAGCTTAGCATTTGTGTGCGTTGGGTTGATGAAAACTAAGAGCCTCATGATAGTTTTTTGGGATTATACAGTGCTACTAAAACAACTGGGGAGTCGATTGCAGCCATTCATTTTGATATAATGACCAGAGTTCAACTAACTTTTTCAAACTTGCGTGGACAAACCTATGATGGTGCTCCAAATATGAGTGGGATCAACAAAGGAACACAGTCTATAATAAAGGATAGACAGCCTCTAGCCGTGATTGTTCACTGTGGGGCGCACTGCACTAACTTGGTCACAAGGGATGCATGTGATACATCAATTACTGTTAGGAATTCAATGCATTGGGCATATGAACTTGGAGTTTTGTTTACGCAATCATTGGCAGCTTAAACAAAGTTTATTAATATCCGAGAAGCTGCTTTTAATGGTCCTTTGACATCTAATGCCAGTATTAAGCCCCTTATCCAACCAGGTGGATATACAGAGGTGCTCAGATTGAAGAGATTCTGGAAAACTATTCAATGAGTTTAGAAACACTTGAGCACTGTCTGTTGAAGCAAATTACTTACAGTCAGCAAGTGGGTTATTCAAAGTGATTCAAGAGAGATTGTTTTAGGTTTCCTTATGGCAAGGAAAATAATAAATAATTTTGACAATTTTGAATAAATCTTTTCAGGGAAGAAAAATGAGTACTTTTGGACCTAAGCAGGCCATATAAATAGTGTCTTCTAGTTTACAAAGACTCAAAGAAAATTACGAGTTTTTATTAATTTGGGGAGAAGCTAACAAAATCATTGTTACCAACAACTTGCAGCCTCTTTCTCTACCAAGACAGTAGAAACCACCAATGCGTTACACAGGTCCTGCTACAGCATTCACTTCTACTTCAGTCGAGGACTACTTTCGCCACGAGTATTTTGCCATTATAGTCACAGCTGTTGGAGGTCTAAAGTCAAGATTTGATCAAGGACTTGATCACATGATAAAGTTAGAAAGGAGTCTTTTAAAAGGAGAAATAAACCCAGAGCTGAAAATGTATTCTGAAATTTACTAGAAAGATTTTGAAATTGATCAAAACATGTTTTTTCGTTTAAGTGCACCTACTTGTGTTGAAGATGTTCTAACAGCATTTCGAAAGCTATCTCTTGAAGTGAGAGCAATGCTCAGTAATGTTTTGTGGTTCTGTTGCGTATACTGCAGGCTGTTCCAAGCTCGTCATGTGAGGCGGAAAGATCATATAGTTTGTTATGTCGCCTTAATGCATGCTTGAGGAACAATATGACACAGAGGGGCATTAATCATGTGGCTCTGTGTCACACGCACAAAGATATGTTGGACAAGATAAGCATTCATAATCTTATGAACAAGTTTATTGTAGTTAATGAACGAAGAGAGTGTTTGGTGAAGCCTATGCTAATTTAAAATAAGTATATTGTATGGCTTATAAGTATTTTATATATAAGTTGTGTCAGTGTGATACACTAAATATAATTCCTATTATTTAATACAAAATTACTAATACTCTTGCAGGTAGGGCTATAGTTATTTAAAATGTTGAACAACTAAGAAAAAATTGTTATTTTAATCTGAGGTAAAGAATTTATTTTAATTGTGTTCATCTGAAACATTTATATTGAATATGAAATTTAATTTATTTGTATTGCTAGTGTAGGCATTGTTTATACTTAGTATATAAACATTTATTATAAGTGAGTGTTAAATCAGTTATAATATTTTGTGTCCCCGTCCCCCCCAAAGTTTGAAAGCCAGGCACGTCCATGCGATAAATCATTGCTGTACAAACAGTTACCCTAAGCAACTTTTTAAGAGACTTACTAATATTTAATTACTCTATGGAATTATAGAAAAATTATTGCATTAAAACAAAAGTAGTATCTCTGTACAACTAAAGCTCACAAAATTGTATTAATATACCTGCCAATATCTAGGAAATAATTGGTTTTATAAAAATATATTTCAAATAAAAGTTTCTTATTTTTAATACCGGTAGTCACGGAAATATGTAGATTTTCGCTTCTGTATTTTCATGGGAAAATGAAAATAGCCATTTTGTTTATAGTCTTAATTAACGCATATGTACAAATTTTAATTAATATTATTAGAGCTGATTTTGGGAAAAACTTTTTCTCTTTTCACCATTTATTAAACTACTCTTAATTTTAGGATTAGACAGACGGCATTGCAAAGACCACTTTTTATGGTTTTGGGGGGTCATAAGACATTGACATCCATCAACATTTCAGGTTAGATTTTCTTATAGTCACAATACTTTACCTTAAGAATTCATTAAGTTAAAAAAAAAAAATTGCGTATAACTTGAAAATTATTGGTTTATTTATGTATATAAACCAATAATTTTCAAGGGTTATGGCAGCCTTAGACCAAGGCAACATGTTGACTCAATGATGTGTGTCAGAGAACACAGCTCATTGCGATGTATGTAGCATGCTACAAAGCATTTACACCAAAGCAACAAAATTGCCTCTTGTTTCCAATCGCCAGTCTGCTACAAAGACGGTCATCGAAAACGATTGCAGCTGCGGCTTATGTTATACTTGCCAAAAAGGTAAAGGATCGGAAGAGGCGAAGAAGGTGGTGGAACAGACAAGTATTTGTAGGATGAAATTTATCCCAACAAGATTTCATGTCACAGCTAGTTACAGATTATGGAGCTCTTTTCAAGAATTTTACAAAAATGAGTGCTAATGATTTTCAATATATCTTTAAATATTTCATTTTTTTTGCCAAAAAACATTGTTCGCTATGAAATCTGCAAAAATACATTCTTGCCTTTATTGTACCTTAAGGATAATTGACTGTTAACATATTGTTGAAAATGTTGATTCCAACTTTTATATATACATACACAGAGAGAGAGAGAGAGAGTAGCATTCAGACTATCCAACCTAAATAGCACCGACGGGGAGTTGGATAGCAGAAATGTTGGATAATATGGAAACATGAGAGGGGGAAGAGGGAGTGAAACAAATTCAAATTAAATGAATGTGCAAAACAGGTATGAATTAAGGTTTATAAAAAACTCAACAATATCAATAATTCAAATAAATTACAGAACTCTTATCTTATTTATGTAAAAGGACAATGTATTTTAAATTAATTAATTGCAACTTTTATAATACGAGTATTACAGTAGGGCACCTATATCCGCCGATTCAGTATCTTCGGTTTACCGCTTCCCGATTTTATTTACCTTCAATTAATGGGGGAAAAAAGTTTATAAGTCCCTATACCTAGAGCTATCCTATCACTGTCATTATCATAATCATTATCAGTGATCATCTCAACAAGAAGAATGGAAAATGAAATAGTAAATACACTGTAGTGTACAGTACATGTTATTGTTATGACCTTTATTTATTTTATGTTATGTTGGTAATGTTGTACTGGGAATAATTTATCAATTAGACTTTACTGTATTTATATATGTTACATGAATATCACGTTATATAATAGTTCGGTGCTATCTACGATTACGTGTAACCCCGGTAAGAAATAGTCTTGCTTCAGGGCTGCAAACAATAATAAATTGTGGTGCAGATTTAAAACATCACATGAAATCTGATAAACATAAAAGGAATCTTCGTTCATCAGATTTATCTCACAAAGTGACCTCATTTTTTGAAAATTCAAATACACCTGAAAAACATAAGGTTGCGGCAGAACAAGGTGTATTGTTATTTCATGTCATCAAACATCATTAGAGAGCTACCATTCAAATGACTATAATGTACAGCTTCACAAGAAAACCTATTCAGAGTCACACACAGTTTGCTAAAAAAAAAGTTGTGTGGAAGAACATCATGTGAAGCGATAGTTAAAAATATAATTTATCCCCTTTCTCAAAAAAACAGTTGTAACTTCTGTAAACAATGTTAAATAATTTTGTATCGCTATCATTGCCATCGAAAGATATTTCCTGCGGCTGTACAATATTTTTCAGTAAATGAAGGAGGATTGCAAATTAAATTACTAGATCTTGATGAGCTACAAAATGAAAATTCTGAAACCGTTTAATATTATTTGTCCAATTTTTTAAAAACATTTAACATTACTTAAAGATCTATTGCATTTGGAGCAGACAATACCAATTGAAATGCAGTAGAAACAGGATTATATTTTCACACATATTAAGGAACACACTCAAATATTAGGAAGTTTAGTTACAGTAACTTTTATTGTTATTTACTTTAGAACGCTGACTTATTGAATGCAATTTAGGGACTTCAGCTAAATATGACGAATAAGAATAATCAACTTGAGTAATTTGTACGACATACTAAGTTATGTTTTGCCACGATTATTAGTCACTATACATTAGTGTTTTATTGTATGATTAGAAAATAAGTTCATTCTGAAAATACTTTTCATATGTTCTAAACTATAATTCTAAAATAAATGTTTTGCTTTTGGTGTATAGGGGGGATGGGGTGAGGAGGAAGAATGCAGAATGCATGACAGGTGTCCCACTTTTGGCTTGAGTAGTTGTGGCTACCCTATCTTGGAACATATTACCCGTGAATATGAAGACCCTATTGTATATTATAAATATATAATATAATAAAAGTTGCATTATTTATATATATAATAAAAATAATATAATATAGTATGAATGCTGCCTATTTTATAGTTTGCACACACACACACACACACACACATGCATGCACACTTGAAAAAGCTTGACCACCATTTTTAAGATGCCAATGCCAGGAGTGAGCTAGCCTATACTGACTGAGTGGGCGCTGTCATTAGCGATGATAGTGCTAACATTTGTGGATAGATGGTGTAATGAGGTCAACACAATGAACCTTCCTCCCACTAATCTCAGTATTAATATATATGTATTACACTTATTGGGTATAATAGAGATTAAGGTAATTTATTTGATGTGTACAGGATTTTGAGCTGGGGGAGGGGGGGCTTTTTTTGGAAATTTGATATATTTTTATATTGAATATAATTAAACAAAATATAATTGATTAATTGACAGAACATAATGCTAATCATATTTTTGTAATATCCTTAATTTTCTGAGGGAAGAACTTCAGCTG
>CABFVZ010000574.1:85980-103463 GCA_902151445.1 Timema monikensis | reverse complement strand
TTTTTTATTTTTTTTTAAATTTAAATAATATTATTTTTTTTTTTTTTTTTGCTTAATTTGGAGTCATTTTAAAGCATTCGTGTGTGTATATTAAAATCCTATCGATATTTTATTAATGTATGGGCCTAAATGCTCAAATATAAAAAAAATTAATCCCATATTTGTCGAAGGAGATGATAATGTAGGCCATGAACTTTGTACCGTATTCTATTTGTTTGTGTGGTTGTAAAATATACACTCCTAGAAATACAATACAACTAAGCTGGAAGAGCATATTTACTATTTCTGAAGTAGATATTTGTAAATCTGTATTATATTTATAGCAGAATGCGAGAGTATAGTTGTTAAAAAGGCTTTTCATTCCATATAGTACAAGTTACATGTTTTGTAAAGTGTGTGTTTGATTTTGTTGCGTGCAAGACACAAATTTTGCTTTTATCAACGTACATATTTTAATATAAACCAAACCCTTGATGAACCAGACATTATTCCGATTAATTTGGACTTTGATAACTTTTTTATTTTTATTAGATTACAGGAGGAAAAATTAATTAATAAATAAAATAAATGTTAGCCAAAATCTCTCTACTTTCTGCTAGTATTTAACAGGTCTAGAACCATTCAATTCACTTCCATTTTAAATGATTTTAAATATGATTATATATAGAATGTTTTAAGTAATTTAACTCTATTATTAAACAAATACATTAAACTATGCTAAATTCGGTAGTTTAGACTATCGAAGTTTTGCCGTATCTTCAAAAATAACTTGCATTTAATAATTTTTTTTTATCCCTATAGTTAAATGTTTTGAATATGATAAACCAAAATGGCCGGCGAAGCAGTACCATCAAGTGGTTGGATTGAGCCTCTAGCGGCGTAGTTTGTAACCATTTTGATTTACATCCGCTAAAAGTAAATACATACTTTCTCCAGTTGGTAGCGTTGGTGAAGGCTGATGAAGTTCATGATTAGTTCATGTTTGGCCGTCGTATACATCTACGGTTTTGTGTCTAGCTAAGCGCATTTGTTTCGTGTTATCATTTTGTGTACTCTACTTAAAAGTCGTGTGTGCGTGTTTGAAAGTACATAAATTTACCGCATTCATAAAAATTATTTAAATCAACAAGTAAACGTATATTTTTATTTCAATTATGTTTTGTATACAAAATTACATAATTTAAATTTCGAACATTAGTTGTATCTTTTTTCGTTAGTGTTAAATATGTGTTTTTTGTTATTTTTTCATTGTTAGTTTGCAAGTGAATTTTAAAATACCACACTCAAACAATTTAAGTGTTATTTTATTTGTTTGGTAAATTATGAATTTTGTTCTGTTTTCAATAAAGTGTACAAATTCGCACCTGTTGGAAGACGTGGCAAACCAACAGAATTAATTTCAAGGTAAGTCTTGCACAATTTAATAGTTTGGATTTTCGAATTATAAAAATTACAAATCTTTGAAAAAAATAGTTTGGTGATATCCGATTGGTTTTGTCTTTCTTGAACATACACATTTATCTATTTAATTAAATAAAATCATTCCGACAAGTCAACATTGTGTGATGGCATGTTGTGAGTAACTTTGTGATTAAATAATGAGGATGACAACTACCCAACTTCCTACTTTTAACTCGAACTAAAAAAAAGTTGAAAAATGTAATAGTTAGCTACATTTTTAACAATATTAATCGGTTCCAAATTCAACTAGATACTATGTACTGTGTCGGGATCACGATCAACTTAACTTTCACGTAACGTAACGCAACATAACGTAATGAATCTCTTGTTTTTAAATGGAAACCATCACGCTGCGGTTAACTTTACGTCCACTTAAGGTTCACTTTACTTAAGAAAACAGATGTGTGATCACGATTCACTTAACGTAATAATTCGAACCAAACAATCTGCATTCTAGAGTACTATGTATTTTGTGTTTGGATCTTTGATTTGTATTATTTGTAAAGTGATGATCTGTAAATGCTTACTGTTTTCAACGATATAATAAATATCTAGTACTAAACTTTTTTGATAAAGTTCCTATTTTAGTTTAATTATTTTGTTTCATTGTCTAATCACTAGAACTTAAGCTAAATAGTAAACCTTGGTCATAAAACTAACAAATGAATTACTAAATAGCCCTATATACGTCACTCGCTTAATGATTGGTTAGCTAGATCACGCGATACGTGTAACGTTCACTTAACGTGAAAGACCTCCCAGGACATCTATTACTTTAAGTTAACTGCGAAGTTAACGTTACGTTAATTGTATCGTGATCGCTGCCATTTAAAAACACAATAAGAACCTTGACGTTAAGTTACCTAAGTTGATTGTGATCCCGGCATTAAGAGTTGTCCAGGAATAACGTAAACGTTAAGTGAAGGTAGGAAGCTTATCATGTTGCAAGTGACGTCAACAGGGCTACTCAGTACTTTGTTTAGGGTATGCAGACGAATGCTTCGGTACACTTTAATTTTCCGCGTTTCGTGAACTTTAAAACATTGTAGCCTCTTGCTACACTTAATTTTGTACATCCAATAAGCTTCTATTGCAACTACTTGTAACCTAATTAGCTATAGATTATTTGGTTTCATTTACGTGAACAATTTTTTTTTCAAACCGTCTATATTCATTGTCTGGGCTTTGCGAGAGTTGTTAGTAGGCCTACGTTAAGTTACGTGAATCCTGATCCCACACATTTTTTTTACGTTGAGTGAACCTTAAGTTGATCGTGATCCAGGCATCCTATTTTTTAAAGGCTTAGTTCATGTTTTTAAAATCGGCAGGGCCCAGTTATGCGTCCTTGATCTTCCTCACTCAATCCAAGAATATTGCTAGACCTATTTATTTGGTAAATAATTATATGTATACATTTAAGTTTAAAAGTAAATTCACTATTGATTGAAAACACGTTGGGCCTACTCTCTTGTTATTGAAGAGTACTAGTGTCATAAATGTTCTCTAATTTATTAGGTGTAATTACTTGCATATTAGCATACATCATACTCTGCAAAGTAAATAATTTTATTCAATAAGTATTATTTTAGTTAAACTTAAAGTTAAATTATTGTTGCTATGATTATAGGCTGAAAGCATATTTAAATGGTAGGTGAAATATTACTGAAAAATTTAGGTTATTAAATGCACATCATTTAATTATGTCAAAAAATTGTAAAAGGGCATCTTCACTATTTAAGAACGGTGTATTTAGCTTATCTAAGACTTTCTTAAAACTAGGCTTATGCAACGTTTAGCAAATATTTTTTCCCAATAAAACAGTTCTAAAGCAACGCTTCTCTTAAAAATTGGGTTAACACTTTTCTAGGCTATATAAAAAAAATGTAATAGCCTAAAAGATGTGTTTGATCTTTATGATTCCTGCCATGACCGTTTTTCATTTACATCTTCAATACAGTTTTCCAATTCAATAAGGTTTTGTTTTTTAGCAAAGGTTGTTGGAACAAACTAGTTTATTTGGAATAATCCTTAAAGCGATAGCCAGGCTGTGTTGCCATGTTTGTGTCGAGGTCCAGCAACGTCGAAGTTGCTCCCAATGCTCTGTGGCCTTGACGGCTTTTTTTCACAGTTGGAAGTTTTTGGGGTCGGACGTTAAGGTAATCATTCCAAATGGATAATAAACCTGTAAGACTGTATGGAATTATGAAGTGAATTATTTGTTGAAACAAGTGTGTCTTTGATAAAAGCTCTCCATATACGTTGTTTGACATCTACAGTAGCCCCATGGCTTCTTTGGTGCTGACTGACAGCTGACGGCGTTGAAAAGTTACCAGACCAAATTATGTATTTTTGAAAAACATGGTAAAAGTGTAATAAGGAAGCAATTATAATTAAGATTATAGAATTCAATATAAAATCTATTTGTGATAAAGATATTAAGACAATTCATATAGTGAAAATATAACCAAATTTAATTAATATCTCTGTATAAATTATTTAAAGTGAATATTGTTAATTCACACATATGATTAGATATAACATGTAATAAAAACACACTTGACTCACATTTTAATGTGTTTTTATTACATGTTAGGGTACGGCCAGACTGAGCGAGCGAGCGACTAAAATATAAAATAGAACACATTGGTTGTAATGGGAGGTGGCCACACTGGAGCGAGCGCGCTCGACCCGGTACAGTCTAGTTTACAGGCGCTAGGCAATATTATTGTATGTTGGTTCATTGAGTGCTGGGGAAACTTCTCATTTTGACATGATATTTGACTTTTTTCTATCAGTGATAGGTTTAACACACTTGCTATTAATGGCCCGGTGACCTGGCGGTCTAGGGGTAAGGTGTCAGACTTCTGTGCTGGCGGCCGGGGTTCAATCCTCGGTCCCGGCACAGATTTATCTGATTACCAAACCCTTCCTTCACCTCTGACAAGACATCTTGTGAATGTGGGGAATGCCAGGCCGCCACCGTGGTTCGGATTCCACGTTAAACTGTAGGTCCTTTATTTCATCTCACAATAACCCTACCATTACACATTAGCGTAAGTGCGTATAACCCGAACGGGTAGTAAGACGCGGTGCTAATAATAATCATCTAACTAGGGTCCGCTAATTTCGCGCTCGCTCGCACGCTTGTCAGTCTGGCCGAACCCTTATATCTAATCATATGTGTGAATTAACAATATTCACTTTAAATAATTTATACAGATATATTCATTAAATTTGGTTATATTTTCACTATATAAATTGTCTTAATATCTTTATCACAAATAGATTTTATATTGAATGCTATAATCCAAATTATGTATCCCTACGCTGAACCATATGATATGCAAAAACATGTGTTTAGCAGCTGTCACTTCTGACGATCAAAATTTAGGTACATACCTAAATCTTGAGTGTCATAAGTCAGCTGTGAGCTGTCAGTCAGTATCAAAGAAGGGCTACTGTAGTCAGTCAAGTAGGGCCTACGAATGAATGAAACATTTTCCTGTGTGTCTAATTTTAAAATAGCATGTCATTTATAAGCCTAACTTTTTTTTTAATATGTCAATACATTTGTTAAATTTTTACTTTAAACTCTTTGGATATAATATGCTCCTAATAAATGTAAATTTTATATTCACATTTTTATTGAGAATTTATATACAGTACCGGTACCTAATACATTTTTTTTAAACCACTCATTTGACGAATTTTTCCTTTAAAAGTTTTGGCAAATTTTTGTATTCTTATGTTATTTTGACCTATTTTTAAATTTGACGACTCTAACCTACACTTTGTGGCGTGACCGATTTTATCACCACACGCCTTACAAACCAGCTTAATTCTGGAAAAGACACTACACCAAGTCCCTTGGTCGTTAATTCATCAATGTGAAAGGGAAAAACCAAATTTACCTTAGGTACTGTATTATAAAGGTTTCAGCCACGGTAGATATTTAACTTGGTACCTCAAGTTGAGTAAACAGAAACATACTAACTTAACTAAAGGGTCATATTTATTAATCTTTAACATAAAACTATTATGGTTGTCTTGGCAATTTATGTGAAACGTAACTCGCCACGTTTTTTTTTTATCATACTTACCAGTTACCATTAGTATTTAAATCCATTTAAATTATTATTAATAGCACCGCGCCTTACTACCCGTTCGGGTTACACGCACTTACGCTAATGTGTAATGGTAGGGTGATTGTGAGATGAAACGGAGGACCTACAGTTTAACGTGGAATCCGAACCACGGTGGAGGCCTGGCATTCCCCACATTCACAAGATGTCTTGTCAGAGGTGAAGGAAGGGTTTGGTAATCAGATAAATTTGTGCCGGGACCGATGATTGAACCCCGGACCCCAGCACAGAAGTCAGACTAAATCCATTTAAAGAAATTAATGACCTATATAACTTTTTCACCATACATACATATTTGACATACTCAGTAACGTTGCCAGGATTTCATATGGGAGTGGGGGTTCTTAAGGAAAGTTCCTCCTTTCCCCCACCTATATGCTGATCAGCTCCCCCCCCCCTGCATAACCTAGCCTGGTGTACAAATATACTCCCCCTCCGCCTTGCAACCAATGTAAGTACACATTGAAGTTGTGTTAGATCACGGCCTACTTAATTCAAACATGCATACCATGGTATTGATGATATATAGGCCTAGGTTATAGAATATTTTCAAGCCTATATCATAGAAAAATGTGAAAAAAATATTTATGATTTATTTCAAAACCGTTTCTATCCCTTCTCACGTGATTTTTACTTGAGTCAGAGTGTACGGAGTATTTTTTTTTTTTTTTTTCGCTTAGCGAATCAACTCTTCACTTCCTGCTCAGTAAGCAGATTCATTGTTCTGTCAAGCTACCCTCAAGGAGGAGACTGCTGTATGGAACACCGTGAAAAGGGGTAGATGGATCAAAACCCACGTCTGACAAACATTTAGGACCTCAACCAATCACGCAGTTTTACTGTGCTCCTCTTCTTTCTCTCTGTCTGGTATATCCACATATTAGCTCTAATTGAGTAGGGAAGGTGTGATTTAAAGAAGGAAATTTACTTGAATTTGTGTGGAAGGATATTACGAAACTTTCAGGGAAAACATCTCGTTTTTCAACCAATTGGAACTAGACCAAAGACTTCCTAATCGCTCTCAAACCAGACCAGATACGATTAATAAACATCCTGTATGATATAGAGTTATTTTTATGTTCATACGTTATAACGCATAGGCTATTAAATGAAATATAAACAAGGAGAGTTTTTAATTTATTTGAGGTATTATAAAGTTCACTTTCTGAACAGATTATATCAGCACACGACTTATAAACTAACTTAAATCTAGAACACACACAACACCATTTCCCCGAGCGTTAATTCATCACTGTTAAAGTGGAAACCATAATTTCACTCACGATAAATTATTTGGCCAATTCAGAAATCTAACCTGGGACTCTTAGATCAGTAGACAGACACGCCAACGACTGAACTAAGGTGTCGGGACAATAAGGAGAGTAGTTATAGGTAGTGCATCCTTATTAGAAAGGGAATGGGAAACTAATTTTACCAGTTTCCACAAATATTCTATAACTATCTTCGGTGCACCAGGTGGAGATTTGAACTTTGACCTTCCCTTATCTATAATTCAGTTTTTTGTGTGAGCTTGGCACCTTAGACCTTTTGACCTCAAGGGCAGGTAACAATTGTTAATCGGATCGTTCTCTCAAAGATGCACTTGGAGGATCCCTAGATTAATTTGTTCTCACCTGCATCATAGGCAAACAAATTAAACGTCAAATTGGTCTAGTCTTGTTTGTCAATGGCGGTGACGTTGGCATTCGAATGCCCGATGGATGTACTGACGGTGGGTGCCTTCTTAAAAAAAAAGCTCCTTGCTTCACGAAAATGCAAGTATATTTCCTCTAAATTTTACCTGACTTGATCCTCATAGTACTATAACTGATCCATAGCCCTTTTAAAAAAATACATATTTAACTTGTATTTTCTGAACCAATTGATTATATCAGCTCACGAGAATTTCTATGAGCTAGAGCGAAAGGGCATACCAATTTTGCCGGGAAAGGTATTTTCACATAACTTCTAGAGTTCTCTTACATGCCATGGGACCGACGACTTTACTTGCCCTCCAAAGGAAGTTGTGCTACGGATTTTTATCGCTCAAGAAAAAATCTGTCGGCCTCGGATGGGTTTGGACCACGAACATCGGGTCCTGATGCGAGCCCTTCACCCCAGGACCACTCGAGGTTGTCCTTACCCCATTAATGTACATTAACTGCAGATAACCCGTACGTAAGAAGCGGTGCAAACTCGAAACATTACACTGGCTTTTGAATACATAAAAGCGTCACGTCGCGCGTTGATTCATTGTTAGAGGCTACTTTTTTTCGGTCAAATTTTAAGCAAAACATGTAAGGTCATTGGATCAAAGGCTTAAGAGAAATTTATTCGTAAAAGTTTTGATTAAAATTTGGAAGTGCGATACGTATTAACATATCTCTTTTACAGCAGATCAGCCTACAGTGACACTTTTTCATTCTACCACCAAACGCTGTAATCGATACGCTATTTATTGCGAGTAGAGAATAAGAATCGCCGTTGTTGCTTTATTTTTAATGATTTGATAATGTTTATGGTGTTAACGTCGTTAAGCTCACTTTAACTGAATTGCAAACTTTAAAAATATTGATTGAATTCTTTCTATTTTATAGATGGTAAATTTCCTGGAAACAGGGCCGTAACTAGAGGCTCCCCCCCTTTATTTTTTACCCTCCCACCTTTAAATCCCCACTTTCTTTTAATAAGTCTTGTTGATGTGTATTCTTAGTTATTGGATGTTTTTGATCCGCTCTCGTCCCTACCCACCCCGTCTCCACCCGCAAGATAACTATCGTCTCTCCTTTCGATCCAGTGACTCTAAGGGCCAGTTTCATAGTCATACTTAGCATGCCTAACTTGCTAGTCGATACTAAATACATGTCGACACCTACCTAGACCAAAATTGAATGGGCCAGTTTCGCGTATGAAATTCAGGTAGGTGACGTCCTGTATTTAGTATAGCGCCGCACTTGAGGCGTGCTAAATCTATGAAACTGGCCCTTAGTCTCGTATAACGAAAGTTTTATTTAACGGATTGGCAAGGAAAAACAGCGAGAGTTAAAATATTGAGACGATATGCGTTTGATTAAAGCTTTGGTCTGCTTTCGTTATATATATAATATCCTCGCTCGGGGGCGCTGCCCCGGTGGTAATTACGGCCCTACTAGGAAGAAATTAACGAATACATTTTTCGCAGAGCGGAGAATTTCCCATTTAATACACAACTCAAAGTACCACTCAGCCCCCTCACAGACTGTGACTCGGGAAAGATAGAAAATCTGGGTGAGTCAGAGAATTGTCTGGGGCTGTATATCCTGCAGGACTTATAAATTGAGGTTAGGTACAATATTAGTGTATTGGTGTAGGCCCCGGAATAACGACTTCCAATGTTGCTCGTTCAAGCCTGACCAATCGGAGGCGCGGTATAGACCGCTGGATGCGGAAGGGCGAGGTCAAAAGCAGGAACAATGAAAGGTTCCTAAAAAAAGTACTTTTGTGACCTTGTTCTGTGGTTTTCTAGCAGGCTTACCACACACTTTAAACAACGTTAGTATCGAGAAAATATAGATGATATTTTGTATCTGTAAAAAACCCCAGGTAAAACTCAAGGAATCTCGCAAATAAACTAATAAAATGTCTAATATATTTGTGGATTTAGGACATTTAGCTACAAATTTTAAACAGTAGGCTTTTGCGTAAAAGAAGGCGAACTAAGCACGCTATTTCGCACACATGTCTTACCTCCCGTCACCACTGTCCACTCATTAAATATTTGGTTGCGTAACCACTCCATATATTTCTACATCAAAACAAAGTAGTTCTCTTTTAAACACCAGTTACATGACTTCACACTAGTCACTTATATGACAAATTACATTTACTTACTCTCAGGGCTACCATATTTGTTGGAGTGATATAGATAACGTGTTGCAAACTTTATTCTCTTTAAAAAATACAGGAATATCATGATTTATTGAGTATTAGGATTTAAGGAAGGAAAAAACGTGTTAAATAAACATTAAATTTGTTTAAAGAACACAACTTTTTTTGTGCATATCGGCTCTTGAAATATTGTGTTTAAATTACTAATACACTATTCATGCATTAGTATAATAAATTTATACAGATTGTCTGAATCACAACAAACAATTAATAGCAGCTAACGCGATAGGAGCTGTTGTTAAATGGAAAACCTCAACTCAATATGAAATAATAGCGTTTTTAGCGTCGTCATCTATGAGAAATCTCTATAAATCAGTTACATGCCGCATTTATCAAGATACGCAGAAGACGAGACCCCTTTTTAACTAGCCAAACAAGGGAATACAATATAATCACTGCTCTTTTTTTTTGTCAACACAGTTGGTCGAAAAACAGGAAAATTCCACTTTTGAAATAAATTCCCCCCAAACATGTATTTTACGTCTAAAAAAAGAGGTCATTTATGGGTATAAGAGGATATATGGTGGTAACCTTGATTCCTCTACTTAATCGAAGTCTTGAAAAATGGAACTCCTATAAAACCTGGTACACACGACAAAATTTCTTATACACAATTTTGTACAAGAAATTGAACAAGATCTTGGCCAAAGCGTGTAACCCGAACGGGTAGTAGGACGGGGTGATAAAAAAAAGTACACATGTTTTACCCGCAGATGATTTACACGGCACTAATGATTGTAACTTACAATATTTAAACATTACGATGGCCATTTTGTCCTTTTTGTTATTTAATAACATTTTCTCCTTTTTGTTATTTAATAAGTGCACGTTAAATACCCCAAAGAAATATTAAAAAAAAAAATCATTGAATGATTTAAAAAAGTATTTATTGTACATACTTTCATAATCATCCATAAAGATTATCAATATGAATAAATAATTGTTTTCATATTGTATTGTTTACTTTCTCAACATCAGAAAACCTTTTTATTTGGGGTTTAAACTCCTATGATGATAAGTTGTTTTTGCAAGCATTTGGTTTGCTAATAATATAAAAATCGCTCAATTTTTTTAAAAAAAACTAACTATATAGCAGACAAAGTTGTGCTAACAACTCGAAAATTTTACATTATAAATGGCCGATATAGTACATGTTCTCTTGCCTACAAGATACAATATATTGTATTATTGTATACATAAAGATGGGCAAAGCACATCTGGTACAATTTTGGGTGTTCACATGGCACAATTAAGTAGCCCCAACTTCTTGTACAATAAATGGTGTCGTGTGTACCGGGCATAAAAACCTGGAAATAGAAAGGATTTTCATGGTAAGAAAATAATGGCAACCCTGTCTAGAGACCGGTTTAAAGAAAGCCCGCAAGATTCTGTGGTTTCCGTGAGGGCTATTGTGGAAGGGTACTTGAAAAGGGTGGACACAGAATTTTTTCCTAAGCGTATTTAATATATTTATCTGAAGCGCGTGCTTAAATACTTTTCATTCATACGACCCAGAAAGTTGAGATTTTATTTCGAGGTCGAACGGCCTATATTTATATATTCAGAAGCTTAAATCAATCATTCTTTAACTCTTCACCTTAGCACAAAATAATGTGATGATTCTAAAACTCGAGATAATAAACGTATTTGATATTAATCACAACAGTCTTTCGATTCTCGCTATTTCCGAGCGTTGGATTCGGAATCGAAATATTCAAGTTCGGCTGGGCTCTATGAGTCGAACCTCGTCCACACAAAAATACTTAGTACAATACCTATCTCCAATTTGAATCGAGAACTCGTCGATTAAAAAATAAAACACTGTTCCATTAAACTTTTGTATTAATTTGGGCATTCGTGTTCGCAATTTGTGAAATGGCGTATTTAGCCAACATTAAATAGACCAATTTTCATAAGAAGACCCTTATCTGACAGCTAGAAAAACACTAGATCTACTTTTACAATTTCATGACAAATCATATCACTTTTGATATATATCATATATATATCATTTGAATAGTAAAAAAAAAAAAGTGTTTCTCACCAAAATCTTACTGTACTTCTTACTTAATCCGTTTCGTATAGTCATTTCAAAAGAACAAAAAATATATACCTAAAGAAGCATAACTTTCTTCTCAGTGGGCCTAAATGTTCTACTTTTTATGCAAAGGTTTTACTGTCTCAGCTATGTGTGTAAACACAAACATATTGCTGTAGTTTGACAGAATGGATAGAAGATCTGGAATATAAAAGACAGGTTACAAAAATAAATATCTTCTCTTTCGGGATGTACCAGTTATAAGTTTTGAATTCTGAGCCATATGTGGCCTTATTACCCGTTCGGGTTATATCCTTTGAACTCTATTGACTTTTGAGCTTTGCGCATACATTACGCTGTTTTTTTTATTTGAGGTATTTAACGTACAATTTTTGAACCGACTGATTATATTTATTACCACACGACTTATAAACTAACTTAAATCTAGAACAGACACAACATCCAGTCCCCAGCCGTAAATTAATCACTGTGAAAAAGGAAACACACATTCTACCTATGACAATTTTTTTTAGCTATGCCGGAAAATTGAACTCGCGACCTTTAGCTCAATAGACAGACACGCTACCAACTGAGCTTATCTGACTGGACTGTACGCTGTTATTAGTTGTTTAAAGCCGAGTATACCAACGAACAATAGTTTGGCATTTCGCCATCCAGGAGCTGGTCGATCATGGATTAACGAAAGGATGACATCCGCCATATTTAGCTCAATTTTGGTTACTGTCTAAATACAATATTGGTTACTGTCTAAATACAATATTGGTTACTGTCTCAATATTTTGTCTCAAAATAAATTTTCGTCTGAGAACATGTGGCCTTCGTTTATCATTTAAGTGTAAGGTATCGAGGATGCCTTGCAATATTCCACTGTGAAATAGCTTATAAGTTATAATCATAGTGTAATCCTTAATTTACAACTATTGAGTATAATGTTATTTCCAATATGACATTAATCTTGTGCTGATATTATGCAGTTCATGGGAAAAGGTGCTTAAAATTCTAAAAGCTGAATTTTAATAAAGATGTATTTATCAAGGATTATTATAGTTGTATAACGTACACTTTCTGAACAGAAAGTTGTATCAGTAAATCACTTATAAAACATCTTAACCCCATAAAAACTTACTTTTTTTGGGTGGATGGACATTTTTTTTTCTAATGAGTCTGTCCCTTAGTCATCACTAGAGACCCTATATTATGGTAAATAAATATTTGAAATTTCGTCATAAAAATTCTCAAATAAACAACAATTTCGTCATAAAAAAAGGTGTTATAACACCTGGGAAAATCACAAAGAAACACTTTTTCTTACACATATTACGAATAAAATATAAAATTAAGCTATAAATGAAGATCGTTACACAATAGCACAATAACAAACATAGAGACAATGAAATCACAAAGGAAGCTAGAAACTCAAGGGCTTGCAAAGATCACAAACAACCAAAGATAGGAATAGCAAAAAACACATGAATTCGATACATCAATTTTTTTTTGGTCTTAAAGGGAATCAAAATAACGTTTAATTTTATAATGCATTGAATAAAATAGTTCATGATTACTTTTAAATTATCAAAATAAACACATAATAAATATTTTATCATTTGATTTGCAGCGGAATACAATAAACGCGTGGGTTTTTAGGTATATTATTTTCAAGTATACATAGAAGAGAATAGAATATTTACTAACGAACTTTGCAAGTCCATTGTTTATATATCGACTAGTCTTTTTATTGACATTGATGGTAAAGGCTGCCTAGATTTGACCTTGACTGCTACTGCATTAATTCTACGTCAATCGAAATAATTATGACCGTTAATTTTATTTGAGTGTTAACAAACAAACGGAATTTTGTCTAGAAAACATGAATTTCGTTTTAAAATAAGAATAAGATTTCGTGTATAAATACCTTGATCGTTTTATCTCGTGAACTCAAAAATATATACCCGCCTCGGTGGCGTAGCTGGCTAACGCGATTGAGCTCGACCGATGAGGACGGGGAGATCGAGGTTCGAATCTCGGTCGGGTGNGCAAATGCGGGTTCACTTCCTCTAATTCAACCTTCCCAATTCCCAATCAAATAGCGTAATTAGTACTTAAAGCGTATAACCCGAACGGGTAGTAAGACGCGGTGCTAAATAATAATAATAATAATAATAATAAAACTCAAAAATACGTAACAATGATTTCTTTGAACTTGAAACAAATATTTTGTGAAAAAACTGTTCGCGAAAAGTCTGTTTCCCTAGTCATCACTCATCAGTCCTATCCACCTCGAGACAACAGCAGACTAAACACAATTTATTTATTGTCTGCCTAAATTTATACACTAGGAGTAATGTGTGTGTCTGAAGCCGTGGGAGGGAAATATTCATTTTTAGGTCCTCACGCACTTTTAAAACTGCATTTAGATATGAGTGTGATTACGGATTCCTAGATAGCTCAGGGGTAGACATTGGCATGCTAAGCCAAAGCTCCTGGGTTCGATTACTTCATCTTTCAACTGTTTTGATTTTATTTAAGCATAATAGGGCTATATCTATAACTAAGTTAATTTTTCAACTGTTGTATTATCAATATTAAATGAATCACAAGTAATTATTACAGTTCACTTCTCACACTCGTGTTTTGACTACACCTCTTGGTAGTTGAATGCAATAATGTTATCTACCAGGGTTAATGTTATGTTGTACGACATATTATTATCATCATCATTAGCACCGCGTCTTACTACCCGTTCGGGTTATACACACTTACGCCAATGTGTAATGAATGGTAGGGTGATTGTGAGATGACATGGAAGTCCTACAGTTTAACATGGGATCCGAACCACGATGGAGGCCTGGCATTCCACACATTCACAAGTTGTGATTAATACACGTCTTGTCAGAGGTGAAGGAAGGGTTGGTTTTGACAACTAGATAAATCTCTGCTGGGACCGAGGATTGAACCCCGGACTCCCAGCACCGAAGCCTGACACCTTAGTTACCTGCAGACCTTGTTTATAATGGCGGAAGAAACAAACGTTTCGAACTCCCCTTGCCCCCGGCCACCCTGCGTTACACTCACTACCAGAAAGTTAAATAATCACCGGCTTTCACTGAAACTTCCTAGACGTATGACCTTGAGTCATTATTCATGATGAACAACACTGTCCAAACGCTTGAAAAACGTAACTAATCATGATTATAGAATAATTAGGTCAAATATTATCTAGGGCCGTCTGCAAGAACTTGTCAAGTGGATACTTTGTTGACACTAGCGTGAGTTTTAATTGAGTCATCATAGGTTAAAATGTGGAGCGGTATTGTGCTCGGGACCACACTATCGGTCCACTAAGCATTCACTAATGTTCTTGCATACCGCCCCTAAGGCCTTTTATAGAGTCTATGTTGGGACGTTGAGCCAATCACCCATTTGACCTAAACTGCTTGCTCTTCGTATACCGACCGGTATATTTGCAGACTCCTGAAACTAGTCTATAAACACTGCTCCAGCTTTGCCTAGTTTGCTGTCACCCACTTCAGTGGTAGAATGGTCTAAGGCTAAGGCGTAACACAATATACTGGACTGCAGAGGACGGGGATATCTATGTTTTTTATCCTTTTTAAGTATATTGAAGCGGGTTTTTCCGGCATGATTTTCCACTCTCCTTCACCGCAAATGTAGGTGCTCTTTCTCTAAATTAAATTTCCTTCTTCCCTAACACATGAGTGCGATGAAAAAAAAGAAAAATGCTGCCCGTTAAAGGTAGTAAGTGGCCAGTCCTTTTCCTCGTAGCTCCATGGAGAGACCTGCACGCACTTGGCGAAGGGCAACATGTGGGTGGGGGAAACTGGAGCAATATGACGTCATGCATGTGTTTGGGTGCCGTTACTCGCGGGGGACGGGACATTCTGTGCCAGTGGATCAAAGCGTGGTGTAAAACATTAATAACGCCTCAACAACTTCATGTGCATTTGCGAAATGAGATCTTATCGTGAGTGTGTGCTCGTACCAATTTGATTCGGATATCTTCGGCGATACTTTGTAAAAAATAAAAACCAAGATCTCTGGACGTTTCTTAGTCGGTAGAACGTCTGCATATTGATCTAAACTACCCGCATTCAATTCCCGGAGAAGGGTGAAAATGTATCATCGAGGTTTGCATGATCTGGGTCACGTCTTTATTCGAATGGGAAGGCATGGATGTGGTTGGGTTGTTGTGTTGACCCTAATATTTATTTTATTTTATTTGTTTGAGGTATCTAACATGCACTTTTTGAACCGAATGATTATATCAGCACAACGAGAATTTCATTTGAGCGAGAGCGAAAGAGCTACCAATTTTGCCAGGAGAGGTATTTTCACATATATTTAGTGGTTCCTTTACACGCCACAATCGACATGGGACCGACGGCTTGACTTTACATCCGAAAGAAGTTATGCTACGCATTTTTATCGCTCAAGAAAAATCCGTCGATCCCGGCCGGGTTTAAACCCACGAACATCGGCTCCTGATGCGAGCACTCACCCCATGAGCGCCGAGGTCGACTAGAAATAATGAGGTTGTATGGCTACTATACACAACACTGCTATTAAGATATGAAAAAAACAAAAAACAACGCACACTACACACTTAAGTTTGTTTTAGAATTTTATACCTGTGTTCCCCGAACTGTGGCTCGTATATTCAAAGGGTTACGTGAAGGTTTTTCGACGTATTGTCATGGGCTTTTCTAAGCCTTTATTTCCCTTATTCACATTCTTGTTTTGCTTAGGCCAAACGTTCAAACTCTATTAAAAACTAAAAACACTCGACGTTGCTTCAATTATTAAAAAAATATCTTATTTTATTGTTTCCGACCTGGTTTTTAATGATTTTTTTTTAAAAAAAGTCAAAATTGTAGTATTTCAGCTTCTAGGTGCACACGTTTGGTACATGGGCTACTAATTTTAAAATTTCAGACAACCGACATTTGTTTCTATTTTTTTATAAAGAGCTGTAAAAGGACGCATTGGTTAGTTCATGGCCCGGAGAGGGGTTCGCGACTAGTGAGAGTTTGTGAAACACTGTTCAAGGTCATTGTAAAATGTTTGTACTATATATAGTATTTTAAAATATAACTTTGAAAGACGGGCATATAATTTGTAAAATACATACTTGGGTTTTACGTTTGTTTCATAAACATCAACAATTTCCCAAATTATTAATTTTTACGGAAGAAACGGAATTATATCCAGGCCTATACTCTGTTTATCATTGAAAGGTGGTAAACTTACCTTGGCGGATTAAACTATGGTTCACCTTATAAGCTATGCCCATACTATAATCGGTCAAGCTAGGACTGCTTTTTCAGGCTAAACGGTGTGCACCTTTCACTAGATGAGGAACAATATTTAAACCCGCATCGGTGGTCGCACATTCTAAGGCGTCACTCTTGCAATAAACTGGCTTGGCTTGGACGGTTAAATAAAGGTTCATATCCTGATTGTGTGAAATCAGGTGGTTTTTTTTTGCTAAATCATTTTTCATTTTGCCTTCCTCATTCCTAACCCATTAGTGCGGACTAGTGGGCATATTAAAACGAGGTGCACATACAAAACCAATGAATCAAGTTCATAAAGACATAAGTCTTATCCAGTCTGGGTTTTCGTTTTCGTGGAGGTAGGGGTTCTAATCACGGCTTGATCTAATTAGGTAATATTTTTCTTAAGGGTTTCGCACTTGTCCTCCATTTCCTCTAAATGGTGGCGCATGGTGGTGAATTGGCCATCAAATTGTGGCGAATTTGAGTGTGCTATCTCTCAAAGTAAAATAAACCTTTTTCTGACCGCGTGTGCAGGTTGTAACTTGAATATTATCGTCTTCACAGTATATTTGTAAAAAAAAAAAAAAAAAAAAAATTTTT
>CABFVZ010000574.1:0-73294 GCA_902151445.1 Timema monikensis | reverse complement strand
GGGGGGGGGGGGGGATAGAAATGGTCAACTGCAGTGTGGTATGAATAGAAAAAAAAAGTTAAAGTTTGTAAATGGTTTTGAACTATCCCTGTAAGTTCACTTGAAAAAAAATACAACTCCTTACATAATATTATTGACCACTGACATGGGTGTTTCGCAGTTAGTAGCGAGTACTAGGACCTAAGCTTGTGAAATCACAATCATGTTGAGAAAGTTCAGGAAATATCTAAAATCTTTCAAATAA
This sequence comes from Timema monikensis, assembly GCA_902151445.1. Classification (NCBI taxonomy): domain Eukaryota; kingdom Metazoa; phylum Arthropoda; class Insecta; order Phasmatodea; family Timematidae; genus Timema; species Timema monikensis. Next base: position 73,050 of record CABFVZ010000574.1, on the reverse strand, counting down.
AATTCAAAGTAGAGCAATGCTTGTCAAACGTGTTTGTAAAAGTTCGCTGAAAAGAGTGAGGATTTATTTTGGTAATGTTGACAAAAGTACACTTTGAGTTTCATCGGAAGCCCGTTATTTGAAAAGTGGAATCTCATGTTGCCAAATTGGCGGGAATACAAATATTTCAAATTGTATTTAAATTATTAGTCCATTTAAAAAAATAACAAAAAATTAAATTATACAAAAAAAGGGCACAAATATTATTGAAAGCGTTTTGAAAACTTTGATTAACTTTATTATTAAATGAATCAAATAATAAATATTTTTATAATGCCAAATTTGAGTGGCTTTCGATCAATGCTGGTGGCTGAAAAGTGGGCTTCCTACAAGAATCAGGGTTGTAAATAATGTCTCGTGTATCGTCTTGCAACGTTTCCAACAAGTTTATGCCGTACTTCCGCTTTATGTCGCACTTTCACTGGCGAATTCCGGTTAGTCCAGTCCTGTCGGGAGAGGGGTATGAAGTAATCGGTAACCGAGGTAAGTGTTGAGGCCGCCTGACAGACTCCTCGAAACGAGCACAAAGATGACCAGTCCGGAACAAACCTCTAGAGTATACCCTATCCACGGTAAGAGAGGTGATGACAGCTAGGAAAAATCACCATGTATCCATTCGCCAAACCGTATGATCTGCAAGACCGTATGTTGAGCTGTTACATAAGAAACATTCACAACAAACTATTTGTATTTTTTTAAAAACTTTTTTACATTATCTAAACACAAAATTATGAAAATAACCATTTGGATGTTTATTTTTTGTGGAAGCGGCGTCTGTGGTACACTTAAAAATGCTTTTCCAAACAAGAGCTTATTAAAACTATACGTTCTCTTAGAAAATTAATACAGCGAACCAACCGAAACAAGAGTGGTTGATGACGTAATACAAACCGTCTTTGGTTACAGTGTTCATGCGTCATTTAGAAACTAATATTTCGTATGGCTCTTTCTCAAAGTTATAAAAACACATTTATTTATTTATTTATTTTAGTGGCCAGTTGTAACAAGATACACGTATGAATATAATATTTTTAAATTTATTATTCCATGTACTATAATATCTCTTGTTGCCACAACCGAAAAACTAAAAAAACCTAATAGTTGTAATAATATTTTTGGTTCTTTCACGGAGTTACGAATGTGTCAATTATACAATAATATTTAGGAAAGTTAAATTTGAATCGTTTGATAAGACTTTTTATTGATAATAGATTATAATAATAATTACTAAGCACATAATTATTTCCGAATAGGTTGACATCATTTCTGGCCAATGCTAGCTGTCACTTGCTTATCCTACCTACCCTAGATAGGGTATATCTAGGCTACGTAGCTCCTGTCTCAATTAAACCTAGATCTGCAGTGAGCGGTGACTGAATAGCACTGGGTCTTTGTAGATGAAAAGGTTGGAGCTCAAATCGGGTACCCGTCATTTGGCCTAAAGTGTAAGCCAAATTACTTTTGTGAAATTAATTTTTAGGCTAAATGGCTTTTGTAAAATTAATTTTAGGCCATTTATTTAAAGTTTGTTAATGTTGTCTTTGGAAACATTCGTTGTGATTTGTAGTGATGTTCCTAGATGGCAAGGGTGTGTAAAGTTTAGTTAAATAGTATATACTACCGTTTCGAAATACATTTATCTTCTCTCAATTTACGACTGCCCAAGGTCTTAACCTGTATGTAGTACAACGTTTGTATATTGAACTTTTTGCAATGCCAAAGTTTTGTACTAGTTTTTGTACCGTTTTGTAGCACAAATAAAAAGTTATGTACCTTTACCCTTTTTTGAGTAGTTAGCATATAAATGGTGCCACTTCACTTATATAATGTATTATTTTGAATTTTGAAAATTTTTAATGCCAAAGTTTTGAATTAACTTTGTACCGGTCTTTACCATAAAGAAAAAGTTATGTACCTCTACCCGTTTTGAGTAATCTTACTAATATTATAAATGCGAAAGTTTGTGTGTTTGGATGTTTGTTGCTCAATCACGCCAAAACTGCTGAACGGATTCGAATGAAACTTTGTACGTTGGTAGAATATGTCCTGGAATAACATATAGGACTATTCCCAACCATCGATTTTATATAATAATAAATATATGATTATAATGTGATTGAAATGATGTTATTTAAGAATTTGTGATTTAATATTTTGTAATTAAAGTAAATAGTAATTAGTGTGACGTAGTTTCATACTAATAAATAATAAATATGTGATTTTTTTAGATATATATTTCGAAAAAAATATTATTTCATTTATTTATTTGTATTACTAATTATGAAGGTAAAAATAAAAACAAAAAATTTATAATTGATAACTTAAATAATATATATTTCTTTTATTATGAATTATTTAAAAGCGAAAATTAAAATACGGCAAAATTATTTACAGCTATAACTGAGAAAAACGCATTGATATTTGAAAAAAATAAAGTTTGATTTATGACCAAAACAGTTTAGTTAAAAATTAAAAGATTTTATCAATTATTGCGGGCGAGGCCGCGACGGGTAAAAGCTAGTTAACATATAAATGTGGACATTCCATGTTTTATAACTTTGTGTTATTTTGCATTTTGCCAAATTATTTTTTTATCTGCCTTTCTGCGTTTATTTGTTTATTAATTTTATTAAATAAATTAATTAACCATTCATATTTTCTATAATTATATTAACTTACTAGAGTTTGCCCATGGCTTTGCTCACATTTAAGTTGTGTGGATTAATTTTTTTCTATCGAATCATCTAAACCAGGTTTTCTCAAACAATATGCATTTGAGCCTTACTTGAACGTGTGAGGCGAGAATTTATTTTGTATGTCGATAAAGCCATCTATTAACTACTACCTACCTACAAGAAGTAACCAACATATATATTTTAATGTTTGCAGTCTTTGCATAAATATTTGCTCGCCTACGTGAAGACATAGTTGTAATAAACACCAAAAGAAATAATTTAAATTTACTTAGCATATCAAACAGATTGTTCTGTTAGTAATTGTTTCTCAAAGTTTTGGAAATGTTTCCCCTACCATACCTGATTAACGAATTTAAGTTCTTTACCACACAGAGAAGTAATTGAATGTACTAGTTTTGGAAATGTTGAACTCCCCACTCCCCTCCATCCCGCCATTTCTTCAACTCCCACTGAGAAATTTCAAATTTTAAGATTTATTTAGATATCTGGATGGGTTCATATACCCAAGGTCACTCATTGATCTCTGTATAAATGGATAGACATCTGTGACTAACATTTTCGAGCGGTCGTCTGCACACTGTTGCTTAAGGGAGAAAAAAACGTTCGGGTATCTGTTTCTCTCTTACACACATACAAGGTAGTGTGACATTTGAACATAGTTCGCTAATTTGTATGAATATTTTAGATGTATCAATGTATGATGTTAAATTAAATAAATGCGTTAGTAAAAGATTTGAAGAAGATAATAAGTTCAACACTCGTGACGTGTTTCTTTAAATAAGTCTATGTAGGATAATATAGTAAAATCTTCATAAGCCTATAACCTAAATGGGCGTTTGAAGTTTTACAAAAAGTTTGTTATTCAGACACATATAATTAGGTGTTAAGCTACCTTATTTAATTAAAGTTAACGAATATTAAATATAATATGGCTTCTGAAAGCAATAGGCTATACAAGCTAAGAGCCAACTTTAAATATTTTGTAATATAGTAATATTTCCTATAAGCCTATAACCTAAATGATAGTTTGAATGTAAAACTACTACACAAAGTTTGTCATTCAAACAAATGTGATTAAGTTTTAAGCTACCTTTTCCGTTATAGATGAACTTTCAATATTATAATATTGTTTCTGAAACCAATAAATAAGCTAATAGCCAACTTAAAATATATTGTAGTATTGGCAGAATGTGAACAACATGAGCGATAGCTACACATTTTCATATATTAAAGATGGTATTCGTATTTGTACGATATTAACTTTAAAACTAAATTGTATGTATTTAACGTAAATGGGTTATAATACTTCAGTATTTTCAACCAATTATACTTTTATTCGCCAGAAACACGTTTTTGCATAAGAACGTTGAAAGAAACCGTTAAATCTGTCCCCTCGCAACCAAGCAGATGACAAACTTAAGCGTCACGAATAAATCCGTTTAAAGGATGTGTGTATGTCCATCCAGTATAGTATGTAAATAACTGAGGTCAGAGTACAAGGTAGGCTCGTTCCTTTTGTTTACCGGCCAGCATTCATCTCTACCCTAGCGCGAGGCGCTGCTTTGACGTCGGCTCGTGACCTAGCCGATCTTGCTTCTGTTCAGCACATGTGACTATGCGGTGTCGCGCTCATTATTTTAGCTTCTTATTTATGTCAAGTATGCTGCTACCAAAGTCACTGTGAATAGTAAATGTGTGGGTGTTTTTTGTAAGCTTCCCTATTATTTATGCGTGAAGTGTTACGAAAATCATCGTACCAATATTACCGTTGCCGTATGCAATAAAAGTCATATATGGTGCTATACACAATACTTTCCTAAAGATTCTAATGTCAAACGAAGATATGTATTCACTACTGTACGGAATGGAAAATGAAGTCCTGATTCGTATTTTATTTGCTCAGAACATTTTTATATGATGATTATGAACAAGACCTAAACCTAAACTGCTAAACTTGCCTAAGAAAAACAAATTAAAATTTCCTGCTGTACCCTCCCTTATTTGTGGTTTCTCCGAAAATGTTATCCAAGGGACGAATATTACCCGTGAATCTAGGCACGATATTAGATTGACGAAACGAATAGTCAGTTATATCATGGCGGATAAAAATATTTGGAGGACGTGTCACCCCCAATATTTTACTTTATGGGAAAGTCCATCCATCCATCAAGTTATTTAGCTCACCTTAAAACATACTTGAAAAACATTATTTCTCAAATGTTATAAATCACGTGGCTCTAGTACATAAATATGTTTTGTACAAGATCATAAATTATTGTATTACATAAACAAATTTATATATTACGGTAGTTAATGAAAGAAGTACGGATCAGCTGTGCTATCTATATTCAGATGAAACAACAGTACTTTTTACTTTACTATGATACCCGAAGGTTTTCAATTTACATTTTAGGCAAAATGACTTCAGGTCAAATGACTTGTGAAAGTAATTTCCAGGCCAAATGACTTTTGGTTTAATTTTGAGGCCTAATGACTTTAGGCCAACTGCCGCGCCCCCCTCAAATCACGGTCGGGTGCACTGGGCGTGGTTTTTGTCTCTTGCGAGCTATCACTGTGGTCTTTCCATCTTCTCTCCACGCTATAATGAGGGTGCACTTCACCTAAACTATCTTATTCATCTTTATCAATGTTGACTGCAAAAAAATGTGTTTGTTTTTTCTATAAGCTGTTCCAAATGTCCATTCGTAAGAAAATCAAGGTAGGCCCTATTATATTTTCATCGCTTCTCACCACCTGTTTGGCTTATACTCTTACACAAATGAAGTAGGGGCTAGGAAGGTTGAATTGAGAGTAGATGTTCCTGCACCTACATGAAAGAAGAGGGGGAACCATTCAAGGAAAATATTATCGGTTAAGCCTATTGGCATTCGAATCCCAATATATCCGTTATCGGCAATCCAGTCTATTGCAAGGGTGAATCTGTTTAGACATTTGACCACGGAAGCGCCTAGTTTATGTTTTAAAGTATTCAAAAATTGTATAATATGAAAAGTATAATTTTTTAGAATAATTTGAGGATCATTTCAGTGGGCTAAACTGTCAATCTCATGAAAAGTACTGTATGAAGGTATTACTCTTCAATTAGGCGTCGCCCTAGTAGTAAAATAAGAACGGTTCGCTACAAGATGACCGGCTGGGTGTGGTCTTTGGTGTCGCGAGGAGTTAATTCCCCTTAAAGATAGGTACACACGACACAACTTATTGTACAAGAAAGAAACTGTAACCTAAAGATGGCGTCATATGATCACCAAAGATTATACAATATCTGCTTTACAACACTTATTGTATACAATTCTAGTGAATAGAACCTTTCTATATCGGCCATTTTTATGGTACAACTTTTGGAGTGTTAACAATAAATAACCCTATCCGCCGGACGTGAACTAATTGAATGTATGATAACGTATTTATAAGGCATCAAATTATCAATAAAAACAGTTATATTTTAGATTTATATATTCGAATTATAACTAATACAAAGATTAAACTCGATATATTTATCATTGATTTATTTACTATCTGTTATTATTCCACCAAACACAAATAAACTATAACATTGCTCACAATTTTGTATCCGATCGCATATTCCGCGTAATCAGTCTTGTTGTAAAATTTGTATGCAATCGGTGTGACCAAGATATTGTACAATTTCTTGCGCGACTTTTTGTACAAGAAGTTGTGTCGTGTGTGCCAAGATTAAGGTATCCGAGAATATCAACCAGCCACACTGGTCGAATTCCAGGGTTACTTAAGGTGCGGCCGAAGGGCGCGCAAGTATTCTTACAGTTTTTATATAATTGCAATTTTTTGGCCAAAGTAAATCAAACAATTCTCCAGTAGCAACGTAGTTTATTTTTCTGCACGTGATAATATCAACCGGTCTTGAATATCTGTCAAGGGTGTCCTGGAATTTTGTCAAAACTTTTTAAATAAAGATAAAACGTTTTGACAAAATTCTAGGACACCCTTGACAGATATTCAACATCTGTTGATATTGGCATATGCAGAAAAATAAACTCTATGTTGCTACTGGAGAAATATTTGATTCATTATGGCCAAAAAAAATTAATTCTATAAAAACTGTACAATTATTCGCGCTCCCTTCGGTCGCACCTTAACTACTATTCTAGCCTGCGCCCCCTGCTACAACTTATATAGGGATCTGTACATTTTTGAACAATAACCGGTCCCGAAACCTTGCCATTATTACTAATCCAAATAGTGTTTCGTCGGTGTGGGTGGAACTGGGTCATGACCGGTACACCGATACATGGCGCCACGTGGCCTCCGCGTACGTACGCTTCTTGCACTACACGGTAATCAGACTAATAATATACACATTGATTTTTATTGTTGTTTGTATTGGGAAGAAGTCACAAATGATTTTATAGTTGACCGAGCGCAACAAGGTTCTGTTTTAACTTGTCACTATGTCATTTTGTTTATTTTCCCGGATATTTGCTACGCGGTAACAGTCAAATGCAAAGACCAATTTTAACGAAATTTGGAAAAGGCATTCTTTAAGACAGGTCGAACAACTCATTTACACGGTTTTTCAATATGATTATCAATTTCAAGAGGGCAGACACTCAAAAATTAGTTTTTCTGTTTCTTTGTCCCACGATAACTGCCAAATACGTGGAACAATTTTAATTAAATTGGGCAGGGATATTATTTTAACGTAGGCCAAACGATGTGTGTACATAATTTTGCAATCTGGCTATTCGTTTCAATATGGCGGCTGCTAAGAGGGTATTTTCGTTTAATAGCTCATCTCAAGCAATGTAAAACGAATAAAAAGGTAGCGTCACTTGGAGGAATTAGAGTAATGACGTTAGTTGGACATTAGTATGGATTGTAAAGAATTATTTATTAAAATTCTAAGATGTGACCTGACTTTTAACAACCTAGTCTATCTTCTATCGAGCTGTGTGTATATAACGCGCTGGCCTGTGTACTTAGGGACGTCACACGCTCAGTCAATCAGATGTTTTTCTTCATATAGCGCTACATTTTATTCTATTTACATTGATCTCATGTACCTACGGTGTATTATTTTTAAATGTTGGCACATATTGAGAGACTGTCATAAGTCACGTGAAAAACGGCTATTCTCTATGAATATAATTTACTATTGAAGGTAGTAGTCTAATAATTTGTGTTTTACCTAGTTTGATTACCTACTAAAATATCAAACTCAAATTCAAGGAGAAATTAATTATAGGAGATATTTCAACTTGGAATACAAAGATATGTTACATCTTAAGACCACAGTAACGATAAGAGCATGACACCATTCTTATTATGATGTTATTAACATTTTTTATTGTTCTTTGTCCATTACTTTTAATAGGCATAGTGAAAAATACCTGATATTCGTGATGTATGTTTTAAAAACTGTAATCCTACTAATATTTGAAAACTTAATAAAATAATAATAATAATTATTATTATTAGCACCGCGTCTTACTATACGTTCGGGTTATACGCACTTACGCTAATGTGTAATGAATGGTAGGGTGATTCTGAGATGAAATGGAGGACCTACAGTTTAACGTGGAATCCGAACCATGGCGGAGGCCTGGCATTCCCCACGTTCACAAGTTGTGATTAATACACGTCTTCTCAAAGGTGAAGGAAGGGTTTGGTAATCAGATAAATCTGTGCCGGGACCGAGGATTGAACCCCGGACCCCTGCACAGAAGTCCGAGTAAAATCCTAATAATGAAGAACTTTTCAATTACATTTTAAAAACCTGGTGGATTTTTTTTATTGATAGGCCAAATCTTAATTGCTATTATTAGCGACATACATTTTAAAAATAATAAAAGAGGATATGGTGGTTAATTTTAAGGATGAATTATTGCTCTAGCGACATGAAGTATTGACTAGAAGTATCTAATATAAATAACAAAACTACATTATTACTAAATAATCAGTTTGTTTGAACTTTGGGGCTATATTAGAGTAAATGCAGCCGAATTAGCTTGAAGGTTTTTTTTTCTTCATTTAATAGAGATGTTTAACGTAGGCCTACACTTTCTGAACCGACTGATTATATCAACACACGACTTATAGATTAGCTTAAATCTAGACCAGGCACAACATCCAGCCCCCTACCGTTAATTCATCACTGTGAAAGGTTAAACTCACATTTCCTCAATGATACATTTTTTGGCCAAGCTGTGAATCGAACCTAGGACCATTAGCTCATTAGAAAGACACGCTACCGACTGAGATAAGGTGTCGGGCAGTTTGAAGAGAATAAAAAAAAACACCTTCTAGTTCACTTGACCTGGAATCGAACCTCGACCTATCCGTTAGAGGCTTACCTAATAAATTGTGAGTCTAATAGCACAAGCAGTCACAGTCGCGTGTGACTCACTTAAAATATTACAAGATTCTGGATTATTTCCTCTCTGCGCTTAAAACTGGGTGAGTTGTGTTCATTAAGGTGGTGATGAAGAGAACGCGAGTTAAAGGTCAGTGTCTTTGCAGTTTTTAGTGAAAAACTTTTTTTTTGCAAAAAAATATAGGTTAGATCGTTTCCTGTATTATAAACAATATATTATTATTATTATTATTATTATTATTATTATTATTATTATTATTATTATTAGCACCGCGTCTTACTACCCGTTCGGGTTATACGCACTTACGCTAATGTGTAATGGTAGGGTGATTGTGAGATGAAATGAAGGACCTACAGTTTAACGTGGAATCCGAACCACGGTGGTGGCCTGGCATTCCCCTATAAACAATATAGAGTTTAATTTTAATCACATATTGACTTAGTTGTTGAATATCTGTCATGAACATAGCGGCATTAGATGAGACATTTTTAAATGAAAATAAAAAGTTGTCATTAAACACCGGTACACCCTCGACAGATATTCAAGAACGTTTGAGGTTACTACTAAACTCTTTATGTTCCTACTGGAGAATTATTTTAAAACTGTAAAATCATTGACAATTTCTCGCGTCCCCTATGCTCCGACCTTAATGACTAGGTTATGATGTTAATGCAGTCGAGTCGAAACATGCAAACCACAACCACCGGGACTATTTCGTCATTTCAACATAGCTGTGATGTGGCGTGGTCTCGTGTAAGGTGATTGGTTAGGCGGGGGGGTAGAGGTATCCGATATGAGCACCGCACGGTCTGTCTGCTTTAAGGCGTAACCTAGAAAAGCATCCGGTTATGGTCTAGAAACAAATATAAACTATTAAGGAACTTTTTTACAGGCAGTTTTCTATGAGGAATGCATTGTTTGGTCTACGTCAGTCTCGTTTCTTCCTTCACCACTGCGAGCTGACCAGAGGTTTTTTATATCTAAGTTGGTGGGAGGAATAAGACGCTCATGAACGGGTTAGAACGGGCACTGAAAAAAATAAATCAAACTCTGACAAAGCTATTACTTCTGTGAATTTAAATAGCGACAAAATTAAAGTAATGTTGAATTGACTGATAATTTTTTCTAACTCAACAAAACAAACCGTTAAAACGGGGCCATTTCAGTTTTTTTTAAGTATGTTGGGAAATAAACTTTGTACGCTATATTTTTTTTACAGTGAAATTGCATGTTACTGAAATAAATAAGTTAATACGTCTTCTTGATAAACTAGCTGCAGTTATTTTTTTTTTATTCCACTCAACAACAGGGTTACCAACAACTTGGTCTTAAAGGTGGGGATAATGAAGGCTATTTATAATAATAAAAGGAAGTATTTGTATGTTTGTTTGCCCAGCCAAGTCTACGGCACGCAAAGATATGGAATTCTTAACATACGTGTACTGAAGGGGGTCCTAATGCACCTCGAAGCAGGATTTTTAAAATTTTAATTAGGCTATTTTTAACAAATTTTTGGTGGGTCACAGTCAACGCCGTGCGGGATTGCTAGTATATAATATATTGGAAGTTCACTCGTACTAGCATATCGAATTCAAATGTGTAAAACCACTTATAGTGCATTCGGCTGAGATTCCAACCGGGATATAACGTCACTGGCAATAATTAAGGATATTGTAAGTCTTGACTACTTAAACCGCGTTACCCACCGGTGCGGGTAAGGTTAAAGTTACACTGGTAACTTAACCATGTAAGACGGGATGACTAAGTGCTGAATGATGGTGTTGTATTTTGTATTATAATGAAACAACGCATAGACCTGCATCAGTGGACACGTAGTCAAAATGTCAGGCTAGTCTGGTTTACTGATGAATAATTGGCTAAGAAATTAAATATTCTGTTTCACCCCCACAAAACTGCCAAGAGTTGTGAGAAGGGTAGTTTTAAAGTTATAGTCGTAGAGCTTGGTATAGACAAATGAAATCTCGAAATCTATGTAAAGTGGACAGTCTTAGACGAATAAACTTTTAACTAGAAAGTCGATCTAGGCTTCATTCTATATACATTTCCCCAATAAAAAGTTTTGCATACATTTTAGCGCAATAATCTGCAGCCATCACATGATTCACATGCAGGCCTATATATTAACCACACCACTAGAGTAGGTCTGAGCAAGAAGAACTTAAAAGGAAATAATTTACCCGTGTTTTATTGGAGTGAGGGTGGGAAACCATTTAAGAAAAAAAAATCATCACTATACCCGTACGGTATTCGAACCCTAACCTCCCTGTCATTGTCAAACCAGACTAAATGAGCTAAGACTAAATTGTCGGCCATTTTTATCGACCGAGAGTGTACACTAAACAAGGTCGCCACCCGTCTCACAGTGTAGTCAGTGGTATTTTTTGTGTGTCAAACGTAATGATAATCAAACACCTCATGTGAAAATCGCGTGTTTCCTTTCTTTTATACAAGTCGTGTGAAGGTTAGACAGTATTTTGGCAAGAGAAGACTGCATGCAGTAGCCAGAGAAGGCTTATTTTCTTTTGTACTCTCTTGTGCCAATGAGCTGGCTCTTAGTGGCTGCACTAAAATTCGCGTTGAGAGAATATACTCGTAGTAAATCGTATATTAAACACCCCCACCCCTATTCCCCGCCTCTCACAATTCACTTGATCGAGATATAATTATAATTTTCCCTGATCTAATGTTCTCATTTACGCGTAAATGCCAAAGTCTATTGACCTAACAATTAGAATGGCAATTAAATTTTAATTAAATAAAGGGACATCTTCCACATACACAATACCAATGAATCAAAATTAACTAATATTCTGGTTTTTAAGAGCTTATTTATTTCAGAATGGAAAGGTGGTCCATGCAAATAAAATTCACTTAACTAAAACTACAAAAATAATTAGGCTTAATCTCATATAGAAATAAGTTTAGATTTAATTTATGCATACATCGGATGCTATATTTATACGTTACCAGTTTTCAACTTGAATTATTTAGTAAACTTTTAAACAGAAAAAAAACTTGCTAAAGGAAGATGAGTGTTGGCAATGTACATACTATGTAAGGTCAGCATGCCGCGCTGTTTTGTTTGTTGCATAGAGAAAACAAACGATTTATTAATTATGTCTTTTTCTTTTAGCACCACGTCTTACTAACCGTTCGGGTTATACGCCAGGCGCAGATTCGGGGGGTACGGGGAGGGGGGGGGGTCAAAGGGTCAGTTGACCTCCTTTTGCAAGTTAGAAAATTAATACAAAAAACTAAATGTAAGTTCAAATTTTAGAAAGAAAATACAACACTAATAAAATATACACCTCTTAAGCCGGGTCAACACGTGCGTTATTCGTCCACGTTTATTCAATGTTTGATATGATTACCACACATCAGCACACCAGCAGCAACGAGAACAACAGCGCGTGCAGACGAAATTCGAAGCGTCAGTGTGATTGGTAATAAAGACAACTCTTACCGGAGCGCATGCGCATTAGAAGGTTCGAAAAGTAAACTAGCAGAGTGTTGCCTTTGTGCTTACGAAAAATGTTTTTGTAGCTATAGCTAACTACTGCTATTTTTTTAATAGTAAATTTCTGCCGATACAAAACACAAGATTTGTATAGACAGTCGCTTTGGTGTCATCCAGTGCGGTCCGCACCTTTCTAGTGACGCCACTGGCCACAACAAACGTGAAACTTACTATATTTTCTTCTATATATTCATACGTCAAGCTGATCACGTCTTATAACTTGAATGAAACAAGCTTGAGTTGTTTTAAAACCCAAGGTAGTCTTTGCGTGCAAGCAGACAGTGCAGCTTTAGTTTTATTCCCACAAATGGTAATCATCTGTCAAAATATTTTATGCATTCATACGTCAAATCATAAATTTTGTATCTGTCAGCTTGGATTAAATATTATCACCCACATTGGTGGGTACGTTGACAAAGACATCAGTCTCGTTTAGTCTAAGTTTATGCTGACAAGGGGGTAAGGGTTTAAATCCTGACCGAGTGTACTGTTCGGTAGTTTCCCTAAATGGTTTCCCACGAAAATGTGGGTACATTTACTTTAAATTATACCTGCATCATCCCTAACCTACCTGTGTCCTTATGCGTGTAGCCCGGAAAGCTAGGGACGCAGAATATGAGAAAAACATTTCAATGCAATAATAAAAATAGTGAAAATAATAAATACATTAATAATTTTTTATTTTTTCCATGCTGACAATAAAAAAACTTTTTAATTTTTTTCAACCGTACACTTGTATTTGAGACGTGGTCGCAATGCTTTATATTAACCGTTCAGTAATGGCTTCGATGGACTTTCTATGTCTTGCAGGGGTAGTTTTTTTAATACTTATAAAATAAGAATAAAGAAGTTGACAGTTCTTATAGCTATCTTCCTGTCAATAAGAGACGTTATTCACGTGGCCAGTAAAATACACATTATTTAAAATACTGAAGGTTTACCCAGATATATTTAGTTATTACTTCCCGATATAAATATCTTATTTTTATGTGTTATGTAATTTTTTTAAAGAATACTTTACAAAAATAGAATCAAAACTTTGCGGAGCTACATTATCAAACATACGCTTGAAGGTACAGAGTTTGAATTTCAAGCTCATTTAATACTTCCATACAAATGTGTGTACTTTTTCTACAAATCCTACCTTAATCTAAGGCCCACTAGCGTAATGATTATAAATGCGAGTCATCCGAACTGGCAATGAGAAGTGGCGGGGATAAAAAGTCACAGGAGAATGAATGGGTGTTTCACTCTGATTAACGTTATTATATTAATGCTAATACATTAAAACAAACATGTTTTCACTATTCCGACTTATTCAATATAATTAGTCATACACACATTTGAGATGAAGTCCCTTACATAGTAATGAAGTGACAACTCAACAATGTTTGAGCCGCAAGTTTGGCCGACAGAGTCGTTTAGTATGGCCACGTGTCACGTGTGTATGAAATACTGGTGAGCATCTTTGCAATCGCGACCCAAAGTCATTCGCTTTTGCGGTCAAGTCGTTGTTGCCAGGCGGTTGTTGCTTAGTATAGCCACCTGCATATAGCCAAGCATTGTGTGCTGGTATCCTTGTCTCGGCGACCAGGTCATAAGTATGGCGACACATTTTCGAGAGGGACACTGAAAATACAATAGCAAAAACTAGGTTTAAAAAAAAAAATGGTTGGCCCTTTCCGAGTGACCATTTTACCTAGGCCACAGACAAGGTATACACCAGACCCACAGCCTCCAGGTTAAAACAGCTGTGCTCATTGGAAGAACTTGATGAGTCCTTCTACACGGAGATTGAAACATGCATTCGTAAGTGACATTGTCGCTGTCAAGCTGACATTTTTAAAAACAGTTGGTTTTATTAGAGAGGAGACATACATTGGAGTGTCAATAAACCGAATTTCACAAAGCTATGTTGAGGTAATGACCCTACTCCCCTTNGGAAATGCCCCACCCCCCTTCCCCAAAACCAACCCCCCCCCCCCTGCCCCAAACGAGCCTGCTCAGATTGCAAATGACAAAGAAAACGTAGAATAAATGGTCTTTTTTTTTCTCTCGCGATTGTTTGCAAATCGTCTATTTGTAAACATTCTTCAAATATGTCTACTAGTTACTTATCTGAAAAGGTTGGTTCATTAAAAGAGGGTAAGGAAGTCAGTTGTGGAGGGGGAGGGAGGGTTGAGATTGCGGGTTCCTTGGCCACTCTTGGAAACTTGATCTTCAGATTGTAGCCTTTGGAAGTGCTGTTATCTCTGAGAATTGCAACTAGCACTTACCAGTGCCCAAGGACTAAACCTGGCTCAAGGGGCGCAGTGAAACTTCCGTAAGGCTGAGTGTCTGGTATATACCTTGTCTGTGACCTCGGCTTACTTTGTAATAGTCTTCATCGGATGGGTGACAAATATTTAACCTTCGCAGGAGTGAAGAAATATATTAATAACGCACCCGCGAGTGCACACAAGATTGAAGCATTCTTTATAACACATGCTAAAATATTATATTTTCATGGCATTTGTAAAAACAGTCACTGCAACTTTACCTACTACAATATTGCGTTTCTGCAAGTCTGAATGCTAGAGCTCTCTCTAGCTCCTGCATACTGTTTTTCTTTTCTTCTAGAGGTTCACTATCCGTTTTCCAGTTGAATTCTGGTTTATTTCTTTAACATCCATAATCAAGTTTTATTATATTAGCTGTTAGCTTAGGCTACTACTTACCAGCACACTGGTAATAAATCGGGCTGGTAAAATCATATCTTTTTGCAGGAAAACTAATAGTATCCGGGAGTTTTTTTGAAAAGGGGTGGGGTGTAGTTTTTGTGTTTAGACTAAGGAGGGCAAGGTTGCGTGTCCAAAATGCTCGCTTTGATTTCATCGACCCTTATGAATAAGGATAATACAGTAATATACAGTAGCCCCAAAGCTTCTTTGGTGCTGATTGACAGCGCACAGCTGACTGCTGACGGCTTTGAAAAGTTACCAGACCAAATTATGTATCCCTATACCGAACCATATGATCTGCAAAAACATGTGTTTAGCAGCTGTCACTTCTGACAGTCAGCATTTAGGTGTATACCAAGATGTTGACTGTGAGCTGTCAGTCAGCACCAAAGAAGCCATGGGGCTACTGTACCAACATAGAAAAGCTAAGAAGTCCTGTCGTAGCCTTCACGATCTATCTTATACAGTAGTTCGTGCTCGAGCCGTGTTTTGCGATGTCGGGGAGGTGTTGCGTGGCTGTCGAGACTGGTGTTTTATTGTAGACTACACAGACCATTCATGTACACACACACACACACACACACACACGTCTGCACATTCTTCAGGTGCAACCCACTGGAAACACTGGCGGCGTTGCCAACCCGCTGCTGCCTGCCTGCTTTGTGTGATCTAGACTCTGTAACTACCCCCAAATTATACTTGGATAGCGAAAGAAAAGTACTGATACCGTTCTCGAATTGACATTTAAAATAATCGAAAACAGGTTTTAGTATCGAAAGAATAAGCAGGAAATCTTATCCGAACATGTTTTTAAGCGTTGCCATTAACGATGTTACGGATTATGTTATCATTTTTGTATTAGTAACAACAAATAAAACTTCCGCATCTTAATATAATTTTTTCTATGACGTACTCAAAATAGAAAGGTTTTGGTCACAATATTGTAATATTGCTTCAAGTTTTATGTTTAACTTATTTATAAACCAAGTGTTCCGATACAATACCTTCGAGTGTACGCGAGTAAAAATATCGAAACA
Source organism: Timema monikensis (assembly GCA_902151445.1). Lineage (NCBI taxonomy): Eukaryota > Metazoa > Arthropoda > Insecta > Phasmatodea > Timematidae > Timema > Timema monikensis. The sequence continues at coordinate 56,646 of CABFVZ010000574.1, read as the reverse complement.
AAAGTATAGAGTAAAATATAGGCATCAAAAATAAAATAGCTATACTAGTAAAATAACGCTTCCTTACTTAAGCCTACACGTCTGCGTGGCATTGCGTTTTGTGTATCAAAGCAAAGCTATGGCTACGCGGAGCCGACCCGCACCGCATTTTTAGTCCAAGAGCCGAATGGAATGCTATATGTAATATTGTTTATCTTGTACGTAATGTTGGAAACAATGACTAGTATAGTTTTACAAGTGCTGACACAGTGACTGCCAATCACTGCGAATAATCACTGGTATACAGCACTGCTCTTTTAAAATCAAGGTCACTGTGATTACCGATATCGTAAAATAACTGTTTCGCCCATCCCTACAGTGCTTAGGGGTTAGCATGAAAACAAAGTTTGGAAGCTCCCGAACATTTATTTATTTACGGTGGTAGATGGCTACAAAAACTGCAAAAATGCGGAGCAATTTCTCTCTCGACGATTCGTCCGCGCCGGTGCGGTGTGGACTCGTGTAGCCATTTGCATTTAAAAACATGGATAGCATTCCACCGGAAAAAATGCGGTGCAGTGCAGCTTCGTGTAGCCGGCCCTCAAAGCTACGGCTACACTAGGCACCGTTCCGGACCGCACAGGCGCGGACGAATCGTCTAAAGAGCATTCATCTGCACTTTTGCGGAGTGGCACGGAACGGGCCGGCGGCGTAGTGTAGCCACTTGCTCCCGAATATCGTGGACATCGGGCGTCTCCTTAATACATACACATTTTTCTTGCAGTTTAAATTAAAAATATTTTAAAGTATTGTTAGTGCTATTTTATAGCTATTGATAATACCTGTCAAAAGCGACATTTAAATATCACATGACATGCGTGATGCCTATCTATCAGATCAGTAAAATCCGTTTAATTTTTATTATTTTCACCACTCCTTACTTAGTAATTGCCTATTTGGACACTCTGGAGACTAACTTATTTAGGGAAGCAGTACAAGGGAGGCTACTTTTAAGTAAATCCACAATTACTATTAGCTGGGAGAGTGAGTTAAAAAAAGGAATATGTAAAAATGACTTCTTGTACAACATTGTCCTTAAGATTTAAACTGAATTCTAAACTTAATATCAAATACATGACTTCACACAAGTACAATCTAAAGTAAATGCATATTAAATTGACCAAACTTAATTTTTTGTTAATGAGTTGTGTGTGTGTGTGTGTATATATATATATTAAAAAAATCAGGAAATGCTGATAACTGACACACGTTGAAAGTAAACTAGAACCTTAGTAAGCCAGAATGGATGAAGGAATAATAGGCCCATAACCTATAACACCAAATCAAACAATAGTTCGGCATATTTTTGATTTCAAACTTTTGCTTAAATCATTTATATTATTATTTATTTTAATGATTTGCCACATATTGTTGGTATTGCATTTTAAATGGAAAAATAATATAGGCCTATTTTTTATTTATTCGATCTACATTAAATACATCATTTAATTTTGGTCTAAAACACTCTAATAAATAGCCGTTATTATCACGTCACATTTTCATAAAAACAATAATGCAGCGATCACAGCGCTACCCCATGTTGCGGCGGATCACGCCAATAAAAAGCTTCAAAGTCTGTTCAACTTTTATATGCTGCGGTGAGAGGAGTCCTATAGGGGTGGTCGCGGTTCGCAAGATCACGGTCACGTTTATACCCACCGGTCGGACGCAATCTGTCACACATGGAACATTTCAATTCACATGCATGACACACACACACACACACGCACCAACTTTCCAAACTTGTCGCATACAGTTTGTAGGATTCACCAGACTTAGGGTGATTCCTGTGCACACCACCGTTTTTCGCAGTAATTTTATATTTTATATTATTATTATTATTATTATTATTAGCACCACATCTTACTACTCGTTTGGGCTATACGCACTTACGCTAATGTGTAATGGTAGGGTGATTGTGAGATGAAATGATGGACCTACAGTTTAACGTGGGATCCGAACCACGGTGGAGGACTGGTATTCCCCACATTCATTTATTTTTATAACCGCGTCTTACCTATTCAGTTTATACGCATATATGTTAGTTAATTACTCTAATGGGATAGAGACGAGGAAGAAAGAATTTTAGGTATAATGTACCCGCATTTACGTAGAGTGAGAGTGGGAAACCATTTAGGGAAAAACCAGCCTCAGTAGATCTGACCGGAATTCGAACCCTGACCTCTCCGCCTTCAGCAGGCCAGTCTAACACGAGAGTGACGCCTCAAACCATTTCACCACTGAAGTGGGTCGCAATAATTTTAATGCAGAAATTTGAATTTAAAAGAACATGGCGACCATACAGGTGAGAGCACTCGACCCAAAAACATAGGTGTAAGTTTAGTCTGGTTGACTGGTCACAGAGTTCGGGGTTCCAGGTTCCGGCAGGGTCTTCTGAGATAGTTTTTTCCTAAATGACAACTTCTGGTCCCTTTGTGGTCTCTTTAAAAATGTTCGTGCAGGTTATGGCCCCTTTGTGGTCCTTTTAAAAATGCTAGTCCAGCTTCTGGTTCCTATATGCGCCTTTTAAAAGATGAGTCTGAATTATGACCCCATTGTGGTTGGTGCCTTTAAAATAAGTTAGTCTAGTTTTAGCTTTATTTTTATGTTATTACATACTTACCACGCACCTGGAAAGCCGAGAAAAAATGAGAACATGGGGAATTTCATAAAAAACTAATAAAAATAGCCTTTTATTTGTGAGTTTTGGACATTAAACTGGTAGCTTTAAATAATAGCTTAAACTTTTATATAGAATATAGGGTGAACTTAAGAACTAAACACACTAATTCAAACAAGTGTTCATTCCCCGTTCCCCCGCCTTTCGAAACATTGTATTGCGTTACGACTACATATATTTTCTTATCAAAGTAAAATAATCCTCTACTAAACCCAACGACGTGCATATTCTATCAGATTTGTTAAAAGCTATGAGGAGGGGAAACACATAAAAATATATTCTACAAAATTGGTTAAAAATTATGAGGAAGTGAAACGCATACATCATCGCCAAATAAGTCCTTTTTCCTATTTTATAACGTAAAAAAAGGTTAAAAAAGTAAAATTCCTCCTGAGTCCTGTCCCTAGTTTGTTATTTAAGTTACTCTTGCTTCCTCCAGAGGGACGACAGTGGGTTCAAATGGGTTCCAGCGACAGGTTTTCCATAGCGGGACACTTGTAGCGGTTTGCTTACAGGAAGTGAAAACCTGCATCACGTGACGATCGTTCAGTCTTGACCTATCTGTGTTCGAACCAGTATAAATATGGCGGTGTAAAAGATCGAACACTCAACGATACTGAACTGTCTGTACAGGATCCAGTGCCAGAGAAAATAATTATTTCGTGTGTTTTTTAGCCTCGCGTCTTACTACACGTTCAGGTTATACGCTTATGTACTAATTACGCTAATGGTTTTTGGGACTAGGGAGGTTACATTAATGGGAAGTACACCCGCATTTGAGTAGAGGGAGAGTGGAAAACCTGTTTGGAAATACCTCCCTCAGTACACCTGACCCGAACCTCGATCTCCCCATTATCGGCTGTTTAGTATAATAGAAGAGTAGCGCGTTAGACCACGTGGCCACCGAAGCGGGTTATTTCATGTTAATGTAAGATTTAATATAGAATGTATTTTATTGTCTCATAATTAATTGCATTATATTATTAACTAGCTACTAACATTTGCCCGTGGATTCGTTTTCATTTAACAATACATCAACAAATTCGTCAACTTCAAATGTTAGAAAAGAATGAAACCTCAAGAGCGGTGTTTTATGGAAGGTGACCTGGTGGTCTAGGAGTAAGGTGTAGGACTTCTGTGTTGGGGGTGTGGGGTTCAATTCTCGGTCCCGGCACAGATTTATCTGATTGCCAAACCCTTCCTTCACCTCTGACAAGACATGTATTAATCACAACTTGTGAATGAGTGGAATGCCAGGCCTCCACCGTGGTTCGGATTCCACATTAAACTGTAGGTCCTTCATTTCTATCACAATCACCTTACCATTTCACATTAGCGTAAGTGCGTATAACCCGAACAGGTAGTAAGACGTGGTGCTAATAATAATAATTGAACAGTCTTTTATGTGCGTACGATTCAAGAAGAAACACGGGTTCGTCCCCCAACCCCTCCCCCTCCTTCTCCAAAATCCAGCTCATACAACTTGCCATCCTATGTACCCGCAATACCAGCCGTGTTGAATGTTCGCTCGCTGATGAGTGATCAGTTAACGTGATGGTCGTATATAGCTTATCATGGTTCTCTGAAAAATAAGGAGTATAACACAAGAAGCACCATCTCGATGCTATGAAAACAAACAAATGCACAGATATTTGGTGTTCTTATTGTTTATACTGCCCAGGAGAAAAAGGAAAACACCACAAAAATTCGAATGTGAGGAAAAACCTAGCTGGTGTAATCGTTTTTCAAACGGGGAATCTATAACGGAACTTAATCCTTTATTGTTTTAAACTGTGAGACAAAACGTGAAAAGTAGGCTGACAATATTAAAATAAATATTATGATCTAAATATGTGTTAAAATCTTATTTTTTTAAAGATTAGCACTGCGTCCTACTAGTCATTCGAGCTATACGCTAATTGGTTGTTAAAGAGTTAAAACAAATTAAATTTACATAGAACTTGTAACCGCTTACATTATAAAAAAGTAATTGTAAATTTTCAATGTGTTTGGCCTAACACGATCTACTAATTTGAATGCCTCTCTATTCAAGCCATACGCATATTATGTACTAATTACGCTAATGTGCTAGGGATGAGTAAGGTTTAATTTAGAGGAAGTGTATCCACATTTGCGTAGAGTAAGAAGGTAAAACCACCATCAGTATACCTGTACGGGATTTGAACTCCAATCCCACTGTCATTGGCAGTAGACTATATCTTATTGCGAGAGTGACGCCTTAGACCATGCGGCCACCCAAGTAGGCTAAATCCGGTGAAAAGTGTTTTTCTTACATAAGTTTTGGAAATTACTAAATCCCCCATTTAATCACACTCCACTTGGAAATGTCCAATATTTAGGAATTATTGGAGTATTTGAAGTAATCACACTACATTCCTGTTTTGTTTTTTAAATTTTCTTATATCTCCTAAAAGTATACAGTGGTTTGGGCGTGTTTGAGCAACAAAGAACATTTTCATTTTTATATATTGGTGTGTTTTAAGCTTTCTAGGTCTCTTAGTGTTGGAGTTACAGCACCTACTCACATACCCACAAACACACATACGCATACATACAAACAAACAAATATACATCCTACCTCTATTATTTATATGATGATTGATTATTAGCTCCCATTTCCAGGCTTCCCATAGTGTATGAGTTGAGCTCTGGACAGGTGAAAATGTTGTGTTCTAGCCAGTGTAGCCACTATTTTATTTTTCAATATTGCCGTACTGTCTTATATAATTATATGTAAGAACATTTTAAAGTTGAGCCATTGAGAATATAATAAACATAAGGTGAGAAAAGGGCCGAAAATAAGTATGTGTAGCCGCCATCTTGAAACCGTCGAGTAATAACGTAATAGAACTCTAAAACTACTTTGTACCGGTGAACTTATTCAATATTGTCGTAAATTTTGAATTAAATTCCCTACATAATCTATTTGAAGTGGTTCTTCCCCGGAAGAGTTTTGAAAAGTGAAGGCCTGTATAAGTTATTTGAAGTTAGGTAGATACAAGGCAATCTTTAAGCTTCATATTATTACACTTAGGAAACTGTCGGGAGTGGAGTTGGGGATTTGAACCCCCTAACAACCCGCACATTCATGATCTTAACACACGCAATTAACAAATTAATTTGAAGGGCCATCAAATGTTGTAGAGTTTTAAAACCAGCTATACCGCCTAATAATCTTAGATTTTGAAGGATACAGATAATCTTTTTATTGAATATATTATCACTAAGAAATGTAATTATTTTAGATTTACTTGTTTTGATTTGTCAATGGTATCAGAAGTCTTAACTTGTCATTTTGTCATCCATAGAAATTATTTAATCTGAATTAACTAAAATGATACGGTTTCGAATTTTTATGGAAGTATCAAAGCAATCAAAATTTGAAATTCCTGTTGGACTGTTTACATTATTTTAGGCACAGCCTGTGCCCGAACTAGGCTCTTTTAAACCTCTAACCGTCCTATCAAACTACTCAGCCATGGATACAGTCGTCTTCTCAAGTTCCTTGTAAACGAATGTTGATATCGTATCTAATTTAGTTGTAATTTAAAATAAATTATAATGTACATGCAAATGGCTGATTTCATGATTCGACAGTATTGATAGGATTTCTTAATATCCACTCCCCTATCCTTTCTAATACGGCACGATAGTATCCTTGATGGTACACAAATCAACTGGTTCAGCAGTTTGGCTCTTAGTCAACTTTCACCGCGAGGGATGGATTCAGTTGCTTCCACACCACACCAGAAAGTGAAAGTTGTAAACGTCCCACAACGCCCGCGTCTTAAGTAACATCTACTAGACATTATTATGAATGTCCCTGTTAAATGAACTGTTTGTGTCGGCAAATAACATGTATTGTGTCTACATTTAGTTGAAGGGAACGGAACGAAATATTAGTATGGTTTTATATTTTATGAAATAATATTATTATTATTATTATTATTATTATTATTATTATTATCATCATCACCGCGTCTTACTACCCGTTCGGGTTATACGCACTTACGCTAATGTGTAGTGGTAGGGTGATTGTGAGATGAAATGGAGGACCTACAGTTTAACGTGGAATCCGAACCACGGTAGAGGCCTGGCATTCCCCACATTCACAAGATGTCTTGTCAGAGGTGAAGGAAGGGTTTGGTAATCAGATAAATCTGTGCCAGGACCGAGGATTGAACCCCGGCCGCCAGCACAGAAGTCTTGACACCTTACCCCTAGACCACCAGGTCACCTTTATGAAATGAACTTTAATATCTGAGAATGATCAAAAGCAAAATATTTATTTTTAATATGAATAATCAACACTTAAATGCATATTCGCACGTGGCTCCTCTGACCCTCTACCTTTATGTCACTAACAGGACCATAAATACTTGTCAGTGGCCGTGTCGTATGCTTGGTGGAACATGGGATGTTCGGCCAGACATGTGTGTCTGTGTACGTTTGTCCTGTTTCTGAACTGCTAATCATTTTCTCCTGCATCTGTCGTGCGCAGTAGAAACAACCTACACAAACAATCATTTCAGGCGCTGTCACGATAGTTGAGAGCTGTGCTCTACGGTATAATAGACTACCTCAGAGAAACTCTTTAGTTTGTATCCTGCCGTTGCAATCAAAATTAAATCGTGAAAGCGAGACAAATTAAGATATCCAGACACTATTATCACTTTGCTCCGCGTCTTATTATTCTGTTGGGCTGTCTGCATTTGCGTGGAGAGAGACGGAGAAACCATTAAGGAAAAATCACCTCATTACGCCTGGCTCAGATATGAACCCCAATCCCCACGTCACCGGCAAGCCAGACGATACGAGACTTGACACTTTTTTTTTGCGTCGATGCACTGATACATTTTAAATTAAAGCGCCTGTAAAATAAAACATTTTTTAATCTACTGTATTCTTTTTTAATTGGCTTCCACGTGTTCAATGTTTATACCGAGTAGAAAATGTGACAGAGAATACATGTAATATTTCTAAAAAAATATAATTTTTGTTCTGTTCTTTTAAGTAATAAGCTATAGCTTATGTTGCTTGTAAACATTAATGGAACTGGATCATACGAGTTAAACACAAGTCAATGCATGCACGCGAATAAGCAGAATATTTTTTTTACCTGGAGTGAATCTGGTTGGGATTCGAACTCAAGTTTAAAGTAAGTCGAGAATGCTAACGTTTATTTGAGGTTAGATCATTTAACAGATTGAATTTTCTGATTTCCGACACTTAAGCTCAGTCGGTAGCGTGTATTTCTACTGAGTTAAGAGTCCCGGGTTCGATTCCTGATATATCCGAAAAATGTATCATTGGTGATGAATTAGCAGCTGGGGGCTAGATGTGTCTTTTCTACATTTAAATTAGTTTATAAGTCGTGTTATTATCTAATCAGCCCATTCAGAAAGTGCAAGGTAATATTTTAAATAAATGAAATGAAATGAATGAGCTGGGACCCCAAATATAAGATGATACCTACCTAAACTCTAATGGAATGGGCCAGATTCTCATATGAAACCAGCCCTTTTCATTCTAGTCTAGGAAGGTGTCGTCTTGTGTTTGGTAACAAGCCTCACTTTGACTGTGAATCTGGCATAATGGCTCGATCTGACTGTTGCTTTTGTCGTGGAAACGCAAACTTTGCTCGTTTTTATTTGTTCATTCCTGTGATATCGTTTATTTTCGATGGGTCAATGTTTTGGCAGAGGAATGTTCCTGGTTGGTTATCTTGTAAGTAGAACAGGCGTGCACCGCATTATTTCACAGCTATCTTGTGGCAGGGAGACTCCACCCTGTAGATTGCCACTCGCGCTGGCGAATGAACCGATTCCAAGGCCACTCACTGACTCGATCAAACTTTCAGCTCTTAAATGGTTTCGGGTGATTATTATTTAGTTACTATCTCCTTTAGAGCATGGTTATTATTTTTTCCCTGCCCATCTGAGTTGTGAATTTAGAGGACGTATACCTGTATTTGCTTGAAGGAAGAGTGGGAAACCATTTAGGGAAAAAACCTAGAACCCATCCCCCCTTTTCCCCCCGTTCGGATATTACAGCGCTATTAACGAGTTGGGAATAAAAAGGTAGGTTGGATAAAAAAGCACCCGCATTAGTGTAGAGTGACTATGAGTAAAAGACATGGATAAATCACATACGTGGACAATAACTTCCAGTGCATCTACCTGATATTTGAACCTTGGCGTCCTCATCACGCGCAATCCAGAGTTACGCCTAAGAACGCGTGACCAAGCAGTAATTTATTATTTACAATTTTTGACTTATTCTGGTTTTGGTGCAGCATATTTTTGAAAGGATTTTTGGAGAAAAATAGCTCTTTAAACTGGTTTTTAATTTTTTAAATTTTAAATTTTCCTATACTAGACCTATATTAAACTTTAGAATATTCATTTAAACTTCACACTGCGGGCTCAAGGGGCATGTCCGGCCAGTTCTGATCCTGAAGATCAGGAATAAGTTTGAATCCCGGCGGGATGCACTGAAAGGGAATTTTCCACATTGTGATTTTCAATGTAATTTTATCATCTTCTCCTCAGGCAAATGTTGATGCATACTGCATTACTTCAAAGTTAAATTTCCTCATCATGTGCCTTCGAACTACTGTACTAAGCTGTGAATAACCATAACGGCCAATAAAACGCGTAGCACTATACACAATAATGACTAATGAGTTATTATTATTAGCACCGCGTCTTACTACCCATTCGGGTTATACGCACTTACGCTAATGTGTAATGGTAGGGTGATTGTGAGATGAAATGAAGGACCTACAGTTTAACGTGGAATCCGAACCACGGTGGCGGCCTGGCATTCCCCACATTCACAAGATGTCTTGTCAGAGGTGAAGGAAGGGTTTGGTAATCAGATAAATCTTTGCCGGGACCGAGGATTGAACCCCGGCCGCCAGCATAGAAGTCTGACACCTTACCCCTAGACCACCAGGTCACCAACTAATGAGTTAACTTGTTATTTGCATCAAGTAACTCGCTGACTCAGCTATGGTGTTTGACCTAGTTTTATCAGCGATATCAAGCACAATATGGCGAAAAAAAACATTACTGGACGATTGGTTTAATTTGTCGACGTAATCAAAATCATGCATAGCATGATGATTGATATACAAAATGTAAGCTCTGTATTTTTGCTAAATTGGTTTCGACATACGATTGGTTTCCCCACCATGTCTCATACCTGTACGGGTTATTCACGCTAATAGGCATGAGACAAACACACATCCTGTGGTTAGAAAATTAGGGTCAAAATTGGAGGTCTCACTGTTCGATTCCCGTGTTCAACTGTTGTTAAACTGTCAACATTGCTCCTAAATTTCTGTTCTAAATTTCACTCTCCTGAAATACATTTTAAAATAATTCATATTTGCATACATAATACATACACACACACACACACACACACACACATACACACACAACAAACCCAGTATTGGTGTGCACGGAGCATAAGTGAGATATAGTATTAGAGAGGTTGAGGTTCGAATCTCGGCCAAGTGCACTGGGTATGATTTACCGAGACGTTTTTTCATCTCCACTCAAGCGGGGATGCACTTTCTCTAATCTACCAATCTTATTCTTACCCCATTGTGTTGAAAATAATTTATTTTTTTAGTTTTTATCATGGAGAAAGTATTGTAATCGTGAAATTTTTGGCTTCGATATTATGATAGATCTTGACGTTTTCTGTGCCCCCGAACTAAAAAAAAAAAAAATTTTGATTCTATAATTATTTTGTCTAGCCCTAAGATTAAAGGTAATTTACTAATTTTTGAAAATAGCTATTAACTATGTATTTGTTCAAAATAATATTTCATTTTTTCTAAAAAAAATAATAATTGGGGTTTATAAATTTGAATTTTTGTAAAAAAAAATTGAAATTGATATTTGAAAAAAGTTTTATACTATAATTTCCAATTTAATTTTTCTTAGGAAAGAATATTAAAAGGTAGCTTACTGATAACCGATTAAAACAAATCTTCATTAAAATAGACAACATGGAACAATTATTTTCAATAATGTTCATATTTGAATATCGTTACTAAACATTGGTATGCATTACCTATACCTCAATTTTCTTATGAATGGACACATCTTGACACATAGAAAAATTTACTAGGTCTACTTTCACGTATCTATAGGTTAAATCATGTGACCTGCAGCTGTCACTTTTAATAAATAGTATCAATATTTATAAAAATAACACCAATAATATAATACAATGTTATCACTGTTGACCGCAAAAAATATTATTGTTTCTAAAAGGGGCTCCAAATTTTCATTCGTGAGAAACTAAAGTTATGAATACATATTGTAAAATATACATTACCTCCGTTCATTACTATGGTAACTCAGCTGATTTCCCATGAAAGTGGTCTCAAGTGTCGATGCTTTGACTACCACATATAAGCTTCCCCCTCCCTCCTCCATAACATCAGAACCGTAAGACAGTGATAAGTTGTTGGAGGGAAGTCCGGATATCCTACAGGATGTGCGGTGCTCTTGTGGTTGGCGGCGCAGGCACAGTCGTTGCTCAGGAGGAGGATTTAGATATCGAAAAGACCTAGCTACATGTGTTTGATAGTAGTTCAAAAACAGAGGTTTAAATTATATATTTAAATTTCTAAAAATATTTTTGGAGTGGTTTGTGACTTAGGTTTGATCTCTTATTGTTTGACATAGATGCTGCTCTTTTCCATGATAGAGTGGTTAGGGAACCCGATTATAGCTATCCCTATGGCCTACTTTAAGAATACTAAGATACATATATTATTTATGTTATATTTATAATTATAAAATATGAGTTCGTCCTATTCCCCAGATACTTTATTCTTGTTACTGCCCTTTCGGGTGTATATTTGTTATATTTAGTTAATTCTGTGAATAATTGATCTTATACTCGTTTACTTGTTATTCTCTTGTTCGACTCCGACTCTTTCAGAAATGTATAAATTATATTAATTAGTAATATATATATATTGGTACTAAATAATAAAAAAGTATAAAATTGAACTGATATAATACCATGTATTGTTATAATATTATAATTTTTTATTTCTAAGCCGGAATCGGTATATTCTTTCCGACTCCACAGCCCTAAATTCTAGAACATACACAAAACCTGGTTAGCCTCACGTCATTTTATCACTGCAAAGGGGAAAACCTGAATTTAACCAACTATATTTGTTCATGGTTGGAATCGAACACAGAGACGATAACTTGATGGACATGTGTGTTATCATCGGCTGAGTTTAAAGTGTTTGGCTGATCCTTAAGGGAATAATAACACTCTAACCTACATAAACAAAAAAGGCACATTTTAATAAACTCTAGAAGCATTCTTTCAGGGTGTAGATGTTTCACGTTTAAAAAACTCGCTTGCAACTCGTTAAGATCTGATCGTCTCGATCAGAGACACAAACACCATCTGCAGGCTAAGCTGCATTTGACTCTTACCCAAGTTTGATCCTCGACTAGTTATACTGCTAACGTTTTGGTTTCCCATCCTCTCATTTGACAAATACTGCTGACTTTTCTTAAAATCAATATTCCATATTGCTTCTACTTAGATAGCTAATTCAAGTCTACGGATTTGTATTGTACCAAAAGAAGTCGTATGACCTACATGGTGGTGATTCAAACTCTTGAAAGACCAACCGTAGGGTGGTAGCTCTATTTGTACTTATCTAATGATCATTAAGTAAAAAATGGGTGCGCCAAGTTTGTAATAATATCATGTTGAATTTACATTTTTCCATTGAAAGTTTCCTTGCTTTAATACCCATGTAAAATTAATGTGAAGAATATCTTGGTATTCTATTCATCTTGCAATAGAAAGGAAACAAGAACCGGAATATAACTTGACAAGATGTTTGAAAAGGCTCTGCTATAGCTTACGCTACTAGGATAAAACACTCAAGAGCTAGAATGTTTTTATCTTATATATGCGAGCAAGTTTTTTCTGGAAAAAATAATCTAGAAGTATGAAAATAATTACTATGTTTACTGCAAGTCTGTTATTATTTGCTCAAAATAAAATTAAAGCCCTGTAAAATTACAAACAAAAACCTAATACAAAAAACTAGTTTTTCTTTCAAACATCTCTATTCAGGTTATGTTTTGTTAACTTCCACAGTTTTTTTTATAAAGTGCCACTCGGCTTAAAGTGTAAGTGTTAATTATTTCACTCTCCTCTAATTCAAAATGTCACCTGCATGACCACTTATCAGGAAAATCGGAGCAATTGACGTGATAGTTTTAAAGTATGTTTAAAATGATGAGCATTTATTCACATATGTCGCATATGTGTCAATAGTGTCAGGCAGCATACATATTTCCAGATGACCTAATGCATTGAAGTGAATACGTAGCTTGGTATTCGTCCACGTCCAAATAAAACAAATATCTTAACACTTTTTTTCTACTATTTATATTAGAGGATGGTAGCCATTGTCACTGTAGAGCAGTTATGTCAAACTTGTTTGATCACAAAGGTATTTTGAAAATAGAAAATAATGAGAGAGGCGTATTTCTGAAAATTCATTATCGTCACTAACATAAGTAAATTACTAATTACCTTTAAAAAAAACTGAGATTAGATAAACAGGGCTGCCACGCACTTGGAAAACCGGGGGAACACAGGTCATTTTGGGAAAAAAAGAATAAGGGGAAAACGGAGAATTTTGAAAAATCTAGTATATATACATACTGGAATATTTGGGATATGTAACTTAAAATAGTAGGTCTTTGAATGGACAAAAAAGTGAATTGAAGGATTAAGAAGACTTAACACGCTGATTTGAACATGTCTTATTACCCTTTGAACAAGGGTTGTGAATCATCATCCTGTTTTAAACCTCCGTTACATGACTTCACACTTAGTTTGATGAAAAATTTAATCTAAGCTGCCCGGAAAATAGGAATTCCTTCTGGAAAATAGAGATTTGGTAGTAATAAAATAGTGGCAAACCTAATATAACAATAATAGCCATCACACATTCTTTTTTCATAAATTTGAAATCTTTTATTGCAGCAATTTTGTGATTGTCGGTCTTTGAATCTTATGCTGAAGTCACTTTCGTAGTTATTTATGGCAAATGCGTGTTCATTGATTGTAATATTTTATGTGTTTCGTTTATTTCCGTAAGCCCATGCACATATTTGACACAACATTTTTGGAAATCGATCCTTGGCGATGAAAGGGTATACATTTGATACATCAACCTTATATGTTAGATTTCACCTTTCAAACACTTTAGTTTTCTACCAATGTTTACAAAATATATCATCATACATGCTATTCTCAATAAAAGGAACTAGAAATTGAATCATTAGCGTTGGCATACACCTGGAAAAGTCAAGAAAATTTTTGTGACAGAATTTTTAAAGGTCACTATAATTTTCACATATGTTTGAGATGATTGGTAAAATACCAATAACTAGTCTAAAATATACAGGCCTGCATTTAATGTTCACGCAAGCGGGACTTGGCAACGTTCCCCAATCAATTTTTGTCTTTATTTAAACTCTCTTTAGTAACTTTTGGTTAATCAAGAAGATTGAGTGGAACAAATATTTCCAAAATCTTGATGAAAAATCTGATTTTTAGAAATAACAATTTTTTAAGTATATTGTGTCAGTAGAAAACAATGACAATAACACATAATATATAGATTCACATTTCAAATACTATAAAACACATATTTTTTTCTAGAAAATCTGAAAAACGTTATTGAATTTTTTACCTTAATAAGTGTATCAAACTTGATTCTAAACTATATATTATTTTTATTTTGGAACGAACACAGTAGTTCTCAGTCCAAGTAACGCGTTGTTTAGAAATGCCAATCCACAACACGTAACTCTGGCAATTATTTATACTGAGAAAGGGATTCTTTCACTCTCTTTGGATTTGTCGCCTCACGTTCCTCGCGTGTTTTCCGTGATGTATTCTGCACATGCGCAAGACAAGAATAATTGAACTTCACTCGAGGCGCGCCTGGAATGTTAAACTGTTTAAGAGAATCTTGTATTTCGGCGAAGCGATACGTAGACGTGTACGAGCTAAAAATATGAATACGTTTTCACTTTTTCTTTGTTAGTTTTTATTTGTCAGTATGAGAATTAGAATAACAAAGACCCATAGAACTGTAATTATATATGCATTTTTTTCCTTCCCAGATATCCATTGTAACATGATGGTGGCGATACATACATAGTTGCACACGCACTTAAACTGCTAACCAGACGGAAGATAATTAAGGGGATAAATTTTAAATATATGCATCAGAATTTGCCTTTAGAGAGGATGGGAGGATGAGAAATCGCACTGTGGATACAATCATCCAAGGTTCAACCGGCTAGGTATCAAACTCCGGCCTCTCTGATCAGAGGCAATAACCAACACGGTCTATAAAAGAATCTCGTATATCTCCATAATCTTGTCTGCCCCCCTTTCCATCTATTCTCACTCTAGATGTATCTTTGTGTCACCCAAGTACATGTGCAAACTCTTGCAACACCGCCAAAACCTCTTTACACTAAACAATGTCCTCTCATCTCGTTTTAATTTTATAGATTCGCCCCAACTATTTCCTAAGGGTCTGACTGACACCTTAACTCAGTAATTAGCACATCTGGTTATTGAGCAAAGTGTCCCAGGTTCGATCCCCGGCATGGCCAAAACAATTCATCATTGGCAAAACTGGGGTTTCCCCTTTCACAGTGATGAACTAAATAAAGGCCGGGAAACTGGGTGTTTTGTCCATCATATAATTTAGTTCGCTTGTAAGTAATATGCTAAAATGATCGGTCGCTTTATAAAATGCACGTTAAATATCCCAAATAATTTCCTAGGGTGTCTATGTTTTATTATAATTGAGTGTATTTTTGTCCACCCGGTGTGTCCGCTGCGAGTGTAAATGTTTATTGAACTATCCGAGAGGTTACGGTTCGGGGATGAGTCACAAAGTTGGACCACGGACAGCTGGACCGCTGCCACAGAGGAGTCGGCTGTGACTTATGTTTGGTTTGACCGGTTCCGAGGGTTACACACTAATGTACAAAAGGGTTAAAAAAAAATATTTTTCCCCCAGCGTATGTCACCAGGGTGTATCGGCTAGACCAGAGATTCTCGAAGTGGGGTTCGCGGACCCCCGTGAGTCCGTGAGGTTCGTCCAGAGGGTCACCGACATTTTTTGATCTTATATACTTTAATAATAAAGAATAAATCTCTGGTATGCTCTAAAAGAAATGGCGATGCCTTCCCATATTAAAGTCCGGGCAGGAAGTGAGGCCGAAAAGTGGGCGAGTTAGACACGCCCCTTGATCCCGCATCTTAGATAGCAGCATTTGTACATTTACTTTTATTTCAGTTTTATCGTCAGCCAACACAAATAACGTCTATAAAAAATGCACTGAAAGATTGTACGCCTTTTCCAACCACTTAATTGGGTGAGCAAACCTTTTCAATTCCATTCCTCACATAAATTATTTTATCAGTGATGGTAAAATTTACAAATATAATAGATTACATATTATATTTCTTTTAATTTTTATTGTAATTATTTTAACATTTATTTAAACAAATTATTATGATTTAAAATACACACTTATGGTTCCATAATTTATTTTATTTCCATTTATATTTTAACTATTTTTGCATTCAAAAAATACTATGGCTATAAAAGAAATTATAGTAACTAATTTATTACTATAGTAATATTAAAAAAATATTATCTTTTTTTTATCATTATCCTACATCAAGGGGTCCGTGAATCAGCTGTTTGCTGGTTAAAGGGTCCGTGTGATTAAGAAGTTTGAGAACTACTGGGCTAGACATTCATGGACCCCTAATTTTGAAACGTCCGAATAGCAATTCGCTTGCTTATTTCTCTCATCTCGCACACAATCTCGCAAACCCCCAATTTTTAAACTTCTGCACTGCGAAAACTGACGTCACACGATCGAATAGCGAGCGGACTCTACTCGCCAGCCTCACACCGTGCGAGACAAGGCTTGTCTGTCGAGTAGAGCATAAAAAACGGTAAATTCCTTTTGGAGTTTGGGGGGTCTTGAGACGTCGACATCCATCAACATTTCAGGTTAGATTTTCTTTTGCGGTCGCAATAATTTTACCTTTTGTGTTAGAAAAGTTAAAAAATATATATATTTACGTATAGCTTGAAAGTTATTGGTTTTATAAAATTATGCTTCTTATAAAATATGTGTATTATAAAGAGACCTACATATTTGTAATGATAAGTAATTTCATATCTCAAATAGTTTAGGAGATGATATAAAAAAAATTAATTCACTCATCAGACCGGAGCCCTTAAAGTCATTTTTCCGAAATATTGAGGGAAGCCATTTTGTTTGGAAAATTTATAAATGTTTTGAAATGAAATTTAATCAAAATCGTTAGAGCCGATTTTGAAAAAATCGTATTTTTCTCTTTTTTCCCTTAATTAAACTACCATTAATTTTAGGGTTAGATATCCAATTCCAAAAATCCCTCGGGGCAACTCTATTAAAACCCTAGATACCAAGTTTTAGCATGATCGGTTGAATAGTTTAGGCTCTAGTTGGAGGTACAGACAGACAGACAAACGGAAAGTCAAAAACAACTTTTTTGGATTAGGGGGGGTCATGAAACGTCAAGATTCATCAAAATATTGAGTTAGATTTTTTTTTTTTACGATCACAATACTTTCTCTACATGTAAGATAGCGAGAAAGTAAAAATGACAAGTGTTTTCTCTTTTCCAAGTAAATACGATGCCTCTGTTAAAAGGTATTGATGTATGCACTATATTACACATGGCCAATAACGTTCCAAAACAAAGAATAAGTACTTTTAATTATCTTTGAAATATTGTTTCGAGTTGGATAAAAATACATTATTTAAAGTAATGAAATAGCATTAGAATGCTTAAGTTTACGTTATTTTAAACGTAAAATATAACAGGTAATTAAAAAACTTAATATTTATAACAAAACATTGATCTTTTACAAGTGTTGGCAACCCAAAACCTGAACATATGATTTTTGAACTTTCATTCAAGTAAAAACCTAACATGAACAGACTACATGTCTTTGCCCTAGCCCTACCAAGGGTAGTTTACTGACGGGGATTTTTTTAAATCCAAATTTTAGGGACCTTCCAAATAACAATGTATATTTTGTTTTTTGGGGAAAACTCGTTTAAGAATAATTTATTGATTGTGTTTTTTATTTGATTATCTAAAAATGCGATTTGGTTCAACCAGGGTACTTGTTAACTTTCTTACATTATAAATAGTTATGTGTTTGTTTTTCTTAAAAATAATAATTTTATAGACGTTTATTAATGACTTATTTCTGCAAAATTTGAATATTTTACAAACATTTTTAACGAATTAGCTCAAAATTGGTATCGGGGGATTATTTTACATGATCAATCATAATGTATGTTTATTTTTCTAAAATTAAATAATTTAAGGGTATTATTCTTACAAAAAAATTATAGAAAATTTGAAATTTTACTAAATTAGCCTTGAAAATTGTGTTCAAAATGGGTATTTGGGAATAGTTTTTTATGATAAAAAGAATAAATTTCTATTCTTTAAAATTACAAATAATTTTAGGATATCTTACAAATAACTTTTCTTTTAATGTGTTACATTTTTTTATCATTTTGGTTTGAAATTGATATATAAAGAGTGTTTACTGTGATCAAGATAATTTGTTAATTTTTATGATAAACTTACTTAAGGGTAGTTTACTGGAAACCTATTTTTGAACATTTTTTCTCAAACTGTAACACACAATATGAGAAATTTCACGCTATTTTGTCGTACCATTAATTTTTAGTTGTGTCAAGACATAAAATTTTAGGCTTATCGAGGATAAAACGTATTTTATATTTTCTCTTAGTGCTAGTGACCTGGTGGTCTAGGGGTAAGGTGTCAGACTTCTGAGCTGGCGGCCGGGGTTCAATCATCGGTCCCGGCAAAGATTTATCTGATTTCCAAACCCTTCCTACACCTCTGACAAGACATCTTGTGAATGTGTGGAATGCCAGGTCACCACCGTGGTTCGGATTCCACGTTAAACTGTAGGTCCTCCATTTCATCTCACAATCACCCTACCATTACACATTAGCGTAAGTGCGTATAACCCGAACGGGTAGTAAGACGCGGTGCTAATAATAATAATCTTAGTGCTAGTGTGATGTTTATGTGCCTCTAACTATAAATAATCGATTATTTGGGTCAACTTTGGATCGATTCCTTAGTAAAATAAATACGTAAAATGGATCTAGCCGTTATATTTTCAGTGATAAATCAAACCAGGTGCCAACTCCAATCCAGTTTTTCATTACTATATTTTTCTAACTCGTACTTTTGACGCTTTTAATATGTATGCATTATATTTGCTTAACTTAGGCCTAACTTACAGCTATATTAGAAATGAACATCACAATAATATATTATAAAAATATTATTTAATAAATTATTATAAATAATTTAAATATACGAAAATAGTTTCATAGACGTGAACATTTTTCCACATATCTCTCCAGTTCACAAATGTTTAAATAATTTAAATAGCTAATTAACAATTAACGCCTATTTTAGAATTTTAAGGAATTAATTAATGTAACAAACGTGTATGTATGTGTTCTATTAATTTTTTCATCACGTCTCAATACATGTTCGGAATATACACATATTTACATTAAAGGGTTGGGGATAACCGGATAATTAAGGTAGAATTTAGTGAAAATGATCCCTCATTTACGTGGAAGGCGAGTGGTAGACGATTTAGGTGTTGGTTTTTTGTGGTAAAACCGTGACCACCAAACTGTATTTATAGGAATTACTATGATCAAGGTCCATCGGATTATGTGTTAAGGAGTTATTTGAACCACATAATTAAAGCTGCTGGAAAGTTCAGGATTTTTCACTTCATTTAAACTTGTGCTTAAATTTTTGTGTTAATTCGACTGGTTTTGTATTGTGTTTTTAATGGTTTCGTTGTAGTTTCAGTGCACTTTAAAGTTGACATAAGTTTTCTTAATGTTTTCAGATTATCGAACAATAACCGCGTACTGTATGTGTTGTATCATGTGCTGTTGAAATAATAATAGTAGTAGTAGTAATAATAATAATAATAATAATAATAATAATAATAAAAGAATAATAGTATTTTCTAATTAAAAGAAAACATTCTTTCTTCAATAAATAACATTGGCTCAAACAGAGTATTGTTCCATTTTATTTGAATTCTTAGACTTTATAAACATTAGAAATATAATAGCCCCAATTCGTGACTAGTAGAAATTAGTTTCTTTCTTTTACGTTGGTAAGATTGAGATTAATATTGTATGGGAAGTTTAATAGTTTTTTAACCCACCTCAGTATAAAATAATTACTGCACTTGTGAGGGGGTTGGGGGTGCCTAGGGGTCTTTTCCTCGGATCCTTTTATTTTGCACATGAATAAATCCCCACGGGAAATATCCTCTGTATATTTGTGTGTGCAAATGAGCCACAATTATGCACAAGAGTTCCCAATTATTCAAAATACAAAATGCCTATTTGAATCTCATAATGTAATATAAAATTGCTCATTTACTGATTAGCTGGTATTTATTTGATCTGGTCAGGGAACTTTCGAGTAATTTACTCATTGCTCGTGTAATTTTGAAATATATTGCGAAGTCAACTGATATCAATGCAAGGAAAAGTATAGCGTTGTTACTTAATAAATGTCTGTGTGTTGAGCAATTTTTTTTATTTGGGGATTGCTTACAATTTGGTTTTTAAAATCAATATAAATCAGAAATAAAAATAACACAATTTTGTACATGCATATCTTAATTATTATTATCATTATTAGCACCGCGTCTTACTTACCCGTTCGGGTTATATGCACTTACGCTAATGTGTAATGGTAGGGTGATTGTGAGATGAAATGAAGAACTTACAGTTTAACGTGGGATCCGAACCACGGTGGAGGCCTGGCATTCCCCACATTCACAATATATTTTAACAAAGTCAATGACGCTGCCCGATGCTGGACCTTAGCAGACTACATCTTCGAGTTATCAGTAGCAATTGCACTTAGAGGACATCCGTCGAGTCCAGGGTCCCGAGATCGAGTTCTGTAGGGGGTCGTGAGCCGTGTCAGTCAGTCCATCAGTCTAAGTTTTCACGATTAGCCATTTCTTCCACGAGTGCGCGCGTCCATTCTCTTATATTTATTTTATATAAAATTTAACACTACATTTTGTATTATCTTTTAGTAAATTCTATTAAACCAAAATTCGTAACCCTACATATTATTTCAGGCCCTCACCATTACCTTGATTATAACCTAACTCCTCCCACAAGTTATCTTGACAGATCGAACCCACGCAAGATAGGTCGCGACACCTGATGAAAAACGAAACAAGCGTATTTGACATTTATTTGTGTTAAGTTCGACTGTTACAACTTGATTCATCTGTCATACATTAAGAATATTAAATAAAACACAATGGACTCGTATAAAGGTTCCATTGTTTTCACTTGGCAATATACCTTTTTTATTAGGTACCTGCAACCGTCAAAGCTCAATGTGCATTAATATGCTTAACTTTGTCCAGGAAGGTTGAATTTTGATTCCCTTCGGGGCTATCAGCTGGTTTTTTCATACATAATCCTTTTCTCCACCGTCTCTATGCAACTGTTTCTTTTGTTTAAATGGCTTAAGCCACTAATAGTCAGATTTGAAACTATAACGTACAACAAATTATTAAAATGTATTTGAATGGTTTGTATACATTTATTTTTAGGTTTTTTTTTCTTATTTTTAATTGTACGCTAGTTATATAAGTTGTTGACTGTATTATAGTTACCCTATAGTTGACTTAACATATTCATAATTCAAATAAAAAGTATATTTTTTTTATTTTACCTCCTTGTAGTGATTAAGACCGATAGGGCCTTCACCGTTGAGCATG
The DNA here is from genome assembly GCA_902151445.1 of Timema monikensis. Classification (NCBI taxonomy): domain Eukaryota; kingdom Metazoa; phylum Arthropoda; class Insecta; order Phasmatodea; family Timematidae; genus Timema; species Timema monikensis. Next base: position 34,897 of record CABFVZ010000574.1, on the reverse strand, counting down.
ATACGGGCTAAGCCCCTAAGGCGCTAGTCTCGTCTGGTCTGGTTCGCTGGTGGCGGAGAGCTTGGAGTTAGAATTCCAGCCGGGTATACCGAGGGGTTTTTTCCCCCCTATGCTGTTTCCCGTTCTCACTACAACCAAATGCGGGTACATTTGCAATAAATGTATACCTTCATCCAGCAGTATAAACACGCGGATATCCTTTAGTTACACATGGTACAAATAAAACTTTTGTAGTGATTAATACTAGTAGGCTTAGGTAAGCGATAGAAAACCTGACTCTTATCTGGGAAACCAATGTTCGATGCCCGGTCGAGTGCTCATTGTGGTTTCCAATCTAGCTCCTTAGTAACAATACTCATCCTTTCCTCCAAGCTAAGATAGTTTGAATTTCATGTTGTCTCTAAAAACGCGTGCAACTAAAAACCAAATCAAAATAATTTGTTAAAAACGTATAATATAAAAATAAAACTATGCAAAATTAAAAATTGTACAGAAAACCAGAACTTGTGAGAAAACAGTTTATTGGTTTGATATTTTAACATTATTCAAAACTTCTCTTGACCTCGTTCATCATGTTTCTTTAGGGAGGCGAGGTTATATCTTGAAATAAATTTATACCTACATAAAATGTAATGCTTCTCTTTGTTATGTTCTTTATTGGTTATTCAAGTGTTGTCAACATTATATCAATTTTATTTTTTTAGTAATAATACTTTTAATGATTATAACATTCTTTAAATGCCATATTGTTGACATATTTAGGCATATACATATGTAATTTGAAAAAAAAATTATATTAAAAATATAGATGCAAAATAAGTAAATTTACTATCCTCCAAAGAGGCGTCAGTTGCCACGCATGTTCAAGTAGATTTACTCCCCGTTCTGTTTCACATCTAAACTGTTTACATTAGTTCAGGGTGGAAACTCCACGACCATATATCATTGTTATGTTGGAAATGAAGATAATTTCAACCTTTTATGATTATTTTTACGATCCGCTCAACTTTTATATATATATTATATTGACTTTTTCAATAATACAAGCTATTGTCGTATAAAAGATTTAGCACTGTAAAATGTATGAAAAGGTTAAACATGAGACTTAGTTGATAGAAACGTCTTCGTTTTCTTTTTTATATATTTTTTCATTGTTAGATTTCGGTTTTGGACGTACTGAATTTTATACCAAGAATATATTAAATAATTTACGCGTAGCCGTTTCTAATACTTACACTTCAATAAAATTATCTTGTAGCCCTACGTGGTTTGGGAGATCAATTGAAAGTTAATTGACCCTGACTCGGTCTCAAAGTGTTAATAATATATTAAGGTCGACCGCGGGGGTCTTGAGTTAAAGTGCATGCTTCAGGACCCGATGTCCGTAGCACAACTTCCTTAGGTAGGGAAGTAAATCTCTCTGAGCCATGTGGATTGGGACCAAATTGGTAGGCCCTTTAACGCTTCTCATTATAATTTCAATTAGGAAGGCAATAAAGAACATTTTAGTTTTATCTTAACGACTACCCGTGAAAGTGATGACATCATAGATATTCGGACATTGATGATTGTTTGGAAACCCGTATCCCCCGAATGCAATGGATGTATTCATTACACTAAGTAAATCCTATTCGTGCAATGCTGACCAGTGGACACAGTCTCATTAAAAATAATGCAAATAATTCAAATATCCAATGCCAACAACTGTACAAAGTGCACTAAATAAATCCGATTCGTGCGATGCGGACCAATGGACGCTTACTTCATCCATTAGTATTTGTAAATAAAAGTAATGGACAAGAATATTGTATTGGTATGTTTAATTTACTTCTATTAACGGTTTAATTTAAGCTGTATAGATTGATAAGGAGGGTTGTTTTAGAGGAAGAGCAGTGATGATGTGAAAACTAAAGATCTAAATCGCACTGTGAAACACTATTCATATTGCACCCGACTGAGATTCGAACCTCGACCTCCCCATCACGGGCACGCCGTTATATTGTAGATCTGAGACCTTATAACCCATGGCCACTGTTGCGGGTATGCTATTTGAAATGTCTGCAATCTATTTTAATTTCACCTGAACTAGCTGGAAATATTTATCACCTGAGGTTTCTTTTAGTGAACTCTTAAAGAATCTTACTTCACCTGCACAACGGAAAACCTAATAAACTTTGCCCTCATCAAGATTATAACCACCAAAGGATCTCAGAGCCGTTGTAATAACACAATAGGAAAAGTGGTGGAACCTGACAGTTACAAAATTTACTAAAAACTACTTTTATGCATTCATACGTCAAAATATGTGTCCTGCAGCTGACAATTTTTACTATCAATATTGATAAAATAATAATATAATGGAATTAAATTAATGTTGATTGTAAAAATGTCCTTTCTACCATGCTCTTCCTGTTAATTTCAATTTTCATAAAAAAGGGCCTTTTAGAAAATAAACATTATTTTTTGTAGGTACCCACTTCGATGGCCACGTGGTCTTAACGCGCTACTCTCGCAGTAGAATAGACTGCTGATGATGGGGAGATCGAGTTTCGAATCTCGGTTGGGTGTATTGAGGGTGGTTTTTCCAAAAATTTTGTTCCACTCTTCCTCCACGAAAATGCGGGGACATTTCCTATAAATAAATACAAGCCTCCTTATAACTTGTTCATTAGCGTACAACCCGAATGTGTAGTAAGACATGGTGCTAAAAAAAAGTAAGTAGAATTGAACATTTTATTAGTGTCATTTTACATGTATTGACAATATCTATAAAAAATAACAGCTGTAGGTATAATATGAATTGACGAATGAATACGTAAAAGTAGATAGAATAACTTTTATAGCTGTTAGATAAGGTTCTTCATACAAAAAATTGAATATAGTTAAGTAAACAGTGCTTGAATTCCCTACACCTTGACAATCTAGCTGACATGAGGAAGTTTGAGGGATTATACATCGAATAGTTTTGGAAATGGGATGAATTAATTAAATACTTTATACTTATGTTAGAAACAGAGTCAACAATGGATACCTGCTTCGGTGGTCAAGTGGCCTAAAGTGTCGTCAGATTCGCATTAGAGTGGATTGACAGGGGAGGTTGAAGTTCAACTCTTGACCGGGTCCACTAAACGCACTTTTAACGTGTTATTAATTATTAAAATTTAAATATGTACATACCTACCGATTTTAGCTAACCGTTACTAATATTAGTTTTAAATAAACTACTTTAGTAACAAAATGTGATTGAACCAGTATGATACAAATAATTAATATGTCAACCAACGTCTTGCCAGCCGATATGTTTTACATTCTGTTTTATACCATTTTTCAAACAGGTTTCTTACGAATTTGACTGAAACGAAAGATTCCTTCGTGATCGATTTTCTTAAAAATAAACATCATTCTTGAGTGGAGTAGTCTAATGAATTATTAAATAAAGTGTTGAGGGGATAAGCGGAGAAGTTATTTTTTGTGGGTTGGTTTTGTTGTCACAGTGAAGTGTTTTCGTGGGTTTTTTTCCCCCCGTCCAGTCGGATGTCACATGACTTTTCGTGACGGGTCTTCCAGAGCTCGTCTGCGCGACTAGGATTAATAAAACATTGAGTTTGTTCTCATAGCTCAGCACGCTACAGTAGAACTGAAAGGATAGGACAACCCCCCCCCCCCNCCCCCCCCCCCCGCTCTCTTTTTCCACCCTCGCCCTTTCACTCACCCCTTACGTATTTACTTGAGGGATTCAACGTGCAGTTTTAAACAAAACTCACTAAGTTCTCATTTGACAGCACATCGAACATATCTTTAGTTATTTAATGGCTTAATCTACGAGATAGGTAAAGGAGAGTAATCAAATATATAAAAATAGAATTCAAAAAGAAATAAACTTTTGTAATATAGGATCAAAAAAGATACAATGATAATAAATCCTGGATGAAAATGAACTCATAAAAGAGTTAAGAATAACGCAAAAACATTATTATAACATAATTATACTAAAGGAATAGAAAATAATGTATTAGACTAATTGACCCAAATGGAAGTTAATAAAAGTTAGAATAATATATTTCCCATTATCAAAAGGTTATAAACACATTAAAAATGTGAGTCAAGTAACGACATACATATAAACAAAAAAACACACATTAAAACACATGTAATCAAGAACCTGAATTTAGAACTGGAATTAAAAATGAATAAATGCTGAAAGAATAATATGACATTCCAATGCCTAGTTTTCTACGCTGGTTAAAATTACAGTTTTAACCTACTGGTTCCGACATGACTATGGTAAGCTCATATGCTGGTAACTCAGGCGTATTGGTGTATTCAAAATATTTTACCCTCACTGGTGTCGTGTTATCTAAAGAGTCAGGCTCGCAATATACTTGTGTGCTTATGACAGTCACTCCCAAGGTTTGAGTCTCGGCTAGTAGCATTGGAGGTAGTTTTCCACAGGTGATCTATTTTCGTGGTTTCCCACGTCCTATTTCTAAGAAAATACAGAGGTATTTGCTATCTTACCCATTCCTACTTCATAGATGAAACTATTACGTAACTATTTGTGTAAACACTTTTTAATTCAATACAATACTTCGTATATTATCTTTTCTTAAATTAAGAAAACTCTTGCAATAATTTCTTCGCAAATAATTTACGGTCCTCTTATTAGCAACAGTCGGTATCGGCACATGCTAGACGAATGAGTTTCTGCACCTGCGGCGCCGGGCGAAGTTCACTATCAAGTTAGACCACCGGAGTCATGTTCGATGCAAAGTGCGCAGGGTGAACAGAGCGAGTGACATCACTCCTCTTGGAATAGGTCAAACCGTGGGATAAGCCAAAGCGTCAAGGCCCTGTCGCTCTTGGTCATGGCTTGTGATTGAGGTTGGGTGGGGTTAATTAAAACCAATTGACAGTGGCTTGTTAATGGGCCCTACCGAAGCGTCTGGGAGTAATTGGTAGAAACCGGAGATCTATAGCGGGCAAATGTGCAGATTTTAAATGAAAACTTTATTTTCAACCTTATTTCCTACCATTACTGGATATCAACGAAACCGATTAAAGTTAAATTCAGAGAAAAGAAAAGTTTTAAATGGACTGTACCAGCATTCGCTTGTAAAACTAATCTCGCTGCAGGATGAACCTATTGGTCATAATATGCTACATTTCGAGTTATTTTCAAGACGGGGATTGTATTATAACAGAACAGAAGAGAACATTGAAAAGTAACACGAGCATTCGCTAGTCAGTACAATGAAACGAGCGACGAGCCGAGCTGCTCAATACGAACGAATGTGTTCCACCCGATTGAGGTGGGTTTTTTTCGTGAATCTCTTTAATTGTTACATAACATTTCAGTACAGGTGTCTCGCCGCACTTGCCGAGTACAGTCATCGTCATTAGTGTCTGCTGGAGTGAAGACGCATTGTTTGCTACTAAAAATTTGCAGCAAGTGTCTATAAATAGGTCAGTCTGCTCCTACCGTTTCTGTCTTTTCTTATCCATTTTTAAATAACATCTCATTAAAATAAATGCAGCACTTTAGACTTCCAGGTCCGACATTTCGGTTCTAAATTATAGAAAATCCGAGCACTGTCAAACCGAGCATTTGCCGCATTCCTATCACGAGCTTTATAATGTAATGTTCGCCGCGAGCATCACATTACAAAGCTCAGCTGAGAGTCATCGCCACCAAATCTTCTTAGCCTTCAGCTGATGTCAAACACTTTGAGGCGTTGCTCTTCAGACACATTTGTTCCCCATTCCGATGGGGTCGACATTTATTCTTATCCTCAGGTGAGGTACAAGTGCTGTCCCAAACGCTGTGTTCACTGCCTGTAAAATAAAACATTAAAATGGGCAACTTGTTTGAACGAGGTCCGGAATCTGGCTACTTATCCACTCGGTCACTAGAACCGTTAGGGTAAATTGCGTGAGCTACCTAGATCGTCTCTCGGTTGATGTTTTGGGCACCCCTGGTGGTGGACTGATTGATGGGCTACATGGGATGACGCCAGAATTGGCATTCGGGAGGTTTGACGCCCACCAAACCATCTCCTTCCCGTCTCGTACAAAGTTCTTAATTACTATGGAAAATTTACTTAAGACGCCTGTAAATGTTGTGTTTCGTCACTGTTACAGAAACAAAGGAAACAGGATAATAACCTAGTTGCTGTTATGTTAGTTTTGTAACTCTTGTAACTGTTGCGTAAACTTAATTTATTTATTTTTAAGGCACGTCCGGTTCTATGTGCACCTAATAGCTCATGCCTTTATCGGATACCGAACTCGCATCCTGCTTGATAAAATTAATCTTCACTTTAATTTCCTGTTCGGTATTCGGACACAAACTCTCTCAAGTATATTATTACATGACAAGCCACGTGTTCTACATCTATAAAATTTGGTTGATTGTGCCATTGTTGACAGCCGTAAAACGAGTGTGGATACCTTTTGTTTGTGTTGCCAGTCTTCTCTAAAAAGGGTTATTTCTTTAACGATTATACTAAGATAAACTTTTGCATTAACGTTCTTAGCCACGACAGGCTCGTTGTATATGTGATGGATGAAGTGATTAACCTGGTCACTATGAAAAATCACCGGGCATTATGCATAGTGACCAAAGCAGTCGGGCAAAGTGATAAATATTTGTTAATTTATTATTTTGACCAGGCAGTATGCATAATGCTCCACATTATTTGGGCCATGTGCAAAATAGTGCAGTACTACGTCACTGGCAGGGTGGGAACAATGAACATCCGATCACGTGCCAGCCAATCACCGCCTGACTAACCCAACATAACCTAAACTATCTAACCTAACCAGCCTATTCTAACTAACCTAACTAATATTAAGAAATATAAGATTCAATTTTAAGTGAATTTAAGTTGGACAAGTTATACTAGATTGACGTGAAAGAAACTTAAACATGTAATATAAATATAATATATATGCACAATATTTAAATAATATTTGTAAAAGATTGGATGGTAATAATTACAAGTTATGATATATTTTAATTATGAATATATTGAAATTATAACAAACTTCTAAAAATTAGATACATTTTAAAATATACATTTAAGTCAATTACACTTAAAACAAAGTTGAAAGAGTCAAAGGATGATGTGACTAAGCATATATTGAAATTTAATGAATTCCTCTTGAGAATTGACAGAAAAATTATTAAATATGAAAAGCAAAAATTGAATTTATTTCTTAGCTGTTCCTTTATTTCTGGCTGCAAGAGCTGCACAGTTATTTAGACGACATGTTTCATTGCACCAGCGGCATCATCCTCAGATCTTATGAGACAGAAAGAACACACCGAATGCAATTCATGGTTAAGACACAATGCTCCAGCCAATGTGGTATTACATAAAATTAATGAAGGTTAATAAATTATAATGTTGAAAAAATAAATAATTATTAAACATCATATTTACCAGAAATTATTATTATTATTATTGTTATTATTATTATTATTATTAGCACCGCGTCTTACTACCCGTTTGGGTTATACGCACTTACGCTAATGTTTGTAATGGTAGGGTGATTGTGAGATGAAATGAAGGACCTACAGTTTAACGTGGAATCCGAACCACGGTGGAGGCCTGGTATTCCCCACTTCACAAGATGTCTTGTCATATGTGCTTGAGTATCCCATGTCGTGTTAAAGGGAACTAATAGGAGAATTACAATTAACGTGTATATATGAAGTGAAATAAGAACACTCTGGAAAAAATATAATATGAAGTCAAAGATATTATAAATATAAGGTGTTTTGTATTGTGATATTGTGGAAATGAGATAGTAGATAGATATATTTCGAATTTATTTATTCATGATAATTTAATTTAAATAAAATAAATTATATGGAATTGAAGATAGAATGACATTAAAGGAAATGGAAAAAGGTTAAAGTCTTCTCGACACTAGCCCGAACAGGTCATTAACTACTATGGAAGGATGGACGGGTGCAGACAGGAATTGAGGGTTTTATTTTATTTTGGTATGTTGAGGGAGTTTCCTTAAGGTATTTGATTTTCAAAATGGTTTGGTCATTTAATACATTTTTATTGTTTAATAAGGCGTTTTGAATAAATATATTTTCGGCTATGTTCGTTGTTGTGCATTTTGAGGTATTGTAAATTAGTTTCTTGGTTTTGTTCATTGGGTTTGGTTGATGTTCTGACTGTTTAAGATGTTCAGAAAATTTGGATTTATTTCTATCATATTTGAAATAACTAATATGTTCAGAAAATCTAGTAGAAATTTGGCGCACAAATTTTCCTATGTAAACACTGTTACAGTCACAGTTGAGTTGATAAGTGCCACTTTTTTCATATTCGTTGGTATTGTTTAAGTTAGAGTATTGATATGTTTTTGATGTTATGGTTAGTGCTGAAGGCTACTTATTTATATTAATTTCTTTCCTTGTATAGGGAACTACAGCTAAGAAATAAATTTAATTTTTACTTTTCAAATTTAATAATTTTTTCTGTCATTTCTCATGAGTAATACATTAAATTTCCAATATATGCATAGTCACATCATCCTTTGATTATTTTAAATTAGTTTTTAGTGTAATTGACTCAAATGTCTGTTAAAGTTAAGATTTGATAGAAAGCTCTGAAAATACCTATAACATTTTTTTAAAATTTAATGAATTAGATAGTTTCAAGATGGGTAGATGTATTATGTGACATTAAAATTCAACAGGATTTATTATAATTTGCTTTTAATGAGCAACAAATTGTCATATATGAGAATTTTCAATAAAATAATATAACATCATCAACTAAATTAAACCATAGGTTGACGACAAGTCTAAAATACAAGTGTTACAAAACATGGATACAATAAATTTAGGACAAAACAAAGTTTAAGGTTCACCTGAGTTGTAACTAATTATAAAATTTGAATTAGTAGGTTAACGTCTGCCGTATGAAGTTTAATAAAGTGTTTATGTGTTCTCGTTACAATGTTTTTAAGAATATAATATAGAGTGGATGCAAACAAGGTTTGTAATCTAATAATTTAGGTAAACATTTTTGAAATTTTAAAGTTATGTATAACATTTAATTCTTATCTTATTACAGTCCCATTACTCTTTGTGATAATCAGCCATAGAAGGATGCTGATTTATATCCTTCCGACATGTTTCGGTATATAAAATACCATAATCATGGAAACAAGTCGTTGTGAGAAACACTAAGTGTTGTTACGACTGTGAGATGTAAACTCCCATGTATCCATGTTTTGTAACACTTTTTTACATGTAACATTTGTATTTTAGACTTGTCGTCAACCTATGGTTTAATTTAGTTGATGATGTTATATTATTTTATTGAAAATTTTCATAAATGACAATTTGTTGCTCATTAAAAGCAGGTTGTAATAAATCCTGTTGAATTTTAATGTCACTTAATACATCTACCCATCTTGAAACTATCTAATTCATTAAATTAAAATATATTTTTTTAAATTTTGTTATAGGTGTTTTCAGAGCTTTCTATCAAAGTATTAACTTTAATGATTGCCACTACTTACTTTAAACTACTTTAGAATTTTTTCTCAACTGTCAAATGTCTATTTTAAAATGTACCTAAATTTTAGATGTTTATTACAATTTCAACATATTCATATTTAAAATGTATCATAAATACCCAATCTTTTACAAATATCATTTAAATTTTGTGCATATATATTATATTTATAATACATATTTATGTTTCTTTAACGTCAATCTAGTACAACTTGTCCAACTTAACTTCACTTAAAATTGAATTTTATTTTTCTTAATATTCTTAAATGTTCCTTACTAAGCATTTCAATTTTTTTAAACTAGCTAACCTAACCTAAATAACCTAACTAACTAGTCTAATTGTTTTTTTGTTTTTACATAGGAAAGCCCACTATTACAGATTGGTTAATAAAAAATATTACTAAAAATCATATTGCCCAGAGAGTGGGAAGCATTATGAATAGACCTACTGTCCGGTCAAATTGATGAATCAACAAATATTTATCACTTCGCCCGACTGCTTTGGTCCCTATGTATAATGCCAGATCATTTTTTTTATAGTAACCTTTTATTCACTTTATCCATAATATATACACTTGGAAGAAAGTAAATTATTGATTATATATGTATCACTTAAAAGTACCTAGCACTTTTTTCTTAATACCGCGTACTACAACCCGTTCTGGTTATATGTTAATGTACTAATTACGCTAATGATTTTATGGGTGAAGAAGGTTAAATTTATAGTAAGTGTACCCGAATTTGCGTGGAGGAAGATTGTAAAACCATTTTAGAAAACTACCCTCAGTACACTTGACTGAGATTCGAGCCTCGAACTCGGCAGTCTAATCTAGTGCGAGAGTAGTGCCTTAGACAATGCGGCCACCAAAGCGGATAGAAAAATGTTGCATTGTCCATTCGTGGTAGCTTAAGCCTTTTTGAACAGTTTATTCTAATACTCTCATTCACCTTAAAACTGTATTTTGTCGCTCTGTTGTTTAGAGTATTATCACTTGTCAAAAGAATAAGATAAATTATTTTTGTTGTGGTTGAAATTATAACTTTTTTTTTGTGATCATTTTACAACTGTCGGGGAAAGATAAAATTATTGTGAACGGACTGCACCACAATTATTATTGAAAACAAGAAGTTTTAGAAATGTTCTCCCGAGCTCTCAAATAAATGATACAGACTTATATTTTGCTCAACAATATTCCATGGCAACATTTTCTTTTTCTTAATATTCAAAAGGTTTATTTTCTAAATAAAAAAGTTATTTGACAAATATCTTAAAAGTGAGAACCTTAGCGTTCAAATTGGATAAGACTGACAAAATAAAGAAAATATTAAACAGTAAAGAATATTTAACTATTTATTTTGAATAACGAATATAAAGGGATGCTGTGATGTCACTTGAGTCATATTTCACTCTGCAGCTCTAATCTTTTAGTACACCGGTAAATGTGCATGTTTACACTATTAGATTATGGACGAGGAAAGTTGAATTTAGAAGGAAATGTAATAGTGTAGGAACATTGGGAAAAAAGCAACTATACATACCCAGCCGGGATTCGAACATCGACCTCCCTGTCACGAGAAAACCAGACCAAATGAGACTGACGTACTTTTCCTCATTATTACCATTGTTGGTATCTAATTTTTAGTTTCTTGTTTCAAATAAGCTCATTACATTCAAACACTAGCAACATTTCTGGTAATTACTGCTTTTTCTTTTATGTTTCACTATAGAATATTTGTACACTCCAGGGACAACACATGAGATACTAACTAATAAACGTAAAAATATTTCGATTTCTAATATTTCCCAAAAATTTTCATTCTTATCCGATTGGAAAACTTTTCCAAAGTAGTAGGTCCCAACATTTTTTTAGTGGATATTTTTAATTTTTTACTTTCCAAACACAAGGCTGCCAGCAACGAATTACAAATTAATACATAATCTAAAACTTAACCTCACTTAACATTCATTAACAAACATCAATACATGTATATATATATATATATATATTTTTTTTTTTCTGGGTGATATTATGAACCATGCGAAAATATCACATCATTTCAGGCATCAGCTGGGATCGATCCAAGACCCACGCACTTTAGCCTCCGAAACCATTTCAACCACGGGAATGGTTAAAATAACTTTATTATTATAATTTGCTGGTTTTATTGCTGGCCCAACAAACATCCTGACATAAAAACATATTCAAACGAAATTTTCTTCTCAAATTTGGTCTCCCCGAGTATACACGACATCTTATTTAAAAAACAACAACTGAATGTTTGGTTATTAAATGTGAGGTGAGGTAAGTTGCTGGTGATCTTGCCTGTGGGCGAAACGTGTTATACCAAGTTCTTATGTCTGATCGTTGTGCGTGTGTGTGTTGGGGTTACTGGCCGTGCGTGACTTCTTGATGCGTGACCCTTCCAGGAGAGGTCTGACCACTCAGGCCCCCCCGGTCAGGGTCGATAGAATATTTTTAATCCAGTATAGTGATGCTGTCTGATTTGCTTATGTACCACACTGCATATGTTTGGGTTTTCGTAGTGTCTTATTTTAGCTTATTATTGTTGTTAATAATTATAATAATGTTAATAATAATGATAATACTAAAGGAAGAAGTAAAGAAGAAAATTCTGAGAGTTGAAGGAGTCAGGGGACAGGACGCATTGGCGGTCTGAGCTCATTGACAAAAGGAATGACATGTCTTAAGGCAGAACACTTAATAATAATAATAATAATAATAATAATAATAATAATAATCATAATCATAATCATAATAATTATAATTATAAAAAATGCTTCATTGTCATTGTGTTGACTTTTAGAAATTCTTATTTAAATCTAAAGCAACTTGATATGTTCCGTCACATTCTATAATTTGTTGCGCAAATTGCTTTCTTAAACCAGGAGCTGGTTTCTATCCACGACACGGCCTAAAAATGAATCTGTGTCGAAAATTATAATTTCCTCTTTCAAAGCTATGAATCGGTGGTTGGGGCTATTGTAATATATCGTGTTTGTTCTAGAATAATTAAGCTAACTAGTCTTGTGTTGATTTAAACAGCCGGATCATAGATATAACGCAAAATACCCCCAAATAAATACAAATAACAAATTGAAAACTTTTTTTATTAAGTTCATCAGTATTCGATTCGCCTGAAACAAGAGTTTTGAGTTGAAAACACCTGGTACACCTAGTCGGGGAATGAACCTGTATCAAAACCGAGCAGCCTAGCGCATAATTTGTCGTCTCTTAAGTGTCGGATACATTTTCGAACGCTGCCTCCTTTTGACAAATCGTATCAATGCTGATAAAATAATAACATTAATAAGGTTACAACAATATCGGTATTGAGGCAAAAAAATATTAATACTAATGATATAGTAAAATGTTAACAATGTTAACAGCAATATTACTTGTTTGTATTTTATTAAAGGTATTTCCACCGCCATTCCACTATACAAATGAATATTCTTTCACTTTATATAAATCCTAATTTTAATAGGAGGCCCACTTTCGACCACCAACATTGATTGAAAGTCAATAAAATTGGGCAAGCTAGAAAAATATATTAAAGAAAATAAGATATAAATTGTGTCGTTATATTAACATGAAAGAAGTGATTATTTAATAACAAGATTATTGAAAATAATAACTAAAAGGTTCAAAAAACTACTCTTGGTGAAACTTATATAAATTATAAAATTAAAATTACACATTAATAATCATTTATAGAAAATCAAATGTCTAAGGAAATAAAATTTTAAAATATTATAATGTAATACAACTTGTAACAATGAAATAAAATATCGGTTAAAATAATTGAGGCTAGTCATGGACATACAAAAGGTGGATAATGACATTCATTTGTTATAAAATATTGTTCGTGTAAGATATTTTGAAATTTATTGTTCATGTAAGATATATTGAAATTTATCAATTAGAATTGATTGATATGTTGTGAAATAATATTTTAAAATTTAAATATTTTGTCTTAGCTGAAATTCCTGCTTCTTGGTCCGAAAGTGGTACATCGACATGTATTGATGAAAACACCCTCAACAGGATAAAAACTAGACAAATAGAAAAATAATATGTCTAGAAATATTTAGTTTATGATTTATTAACTATAAAGTTTATTTAAAGAGTCATCGAAAGCTTCCAATAATACTTCTTTGCGGATTACTGTATGATTGAATGTAAATAAGATTATTTTGTATCCCCCCCTCCACCACCACCATTGTGGAAACATGAGTTACAAATTTTCATAAACGGGCTTTATATGAAATCAGACTGTAGGTCTGGGTTAGGCACTAGTTTGTGCTTTGTATGTATCTATATCTAATATCACCGGGAACTATTTTCCAAGTTATTTAATATAATAAACTACTTGCCAAGTTATCTAATATCATGATGAACTACTTACCAAGTTATCTAATATCATTATGAACAACTTGCCAAGGTGTATAATATAATGATGAACTACTTGTCAAGTTATTTAATATGATGAACTACTTACCAAGTTATCTAATATCATTATGAACAACTTGCAAAGTTGTATAATATAATGATGCACTACTTGCCAGGTTATTTACTATGATGAACTACTTACCAAGTTATCTAATATCATTATGAACAACTTGCCAAGGTGTATAATATAATGATGAACTACTTGTCAAGTTATTTAATATGATGAACTACTTACCAAGTTATCTAATATCATTATGAACAACTTGCAAAGTTGTATAATATAATGATGCACTACTTGCCAAGTTATTTACTATGATGAACTACTTACCAAGTTATCTAATATCATTATGAACAACTTGCCAAGGTGTATAATATAATGATGAACTACTTGCCAAGTTATTTAATATAATGAACTACTTACCAAGTTATCTAATATCATTATGACAACTTGCAAAGTTGTATAATATAATGATGCTCTACTTGCCAAGTTATTTACTATGATGAACTACTTACCAAGTTATCTAATATCACTATGAACAACTTGCAAAGTTGTATAATATAATGATGCTCTACTTGCCAAGTTATTTACTATGATGCACTACTTACCAAGTTATCTAATATCATTATGAACAACTTGCCAAGGTGTATAATATAATGATGAACTACTTGCCAAGTTATTTAATATTATGATGAACTACTTACCAAGTTATCTAATATCATTATGAACAACTTGCCAAGGTGTATAATATAATGATGAACTACTTGTCAAGTTATTTAATATGATGAACTACTTACCAAGTTATCTAATATCATTATGAACAACTTGCAAAGTTGTATAATATAATGATGCACTACTTGCCAGGTTATTTACTATGATGAACTACTTACCAAGTTATCTAATATCATTATGAACAACTTGCCAAGGTGTATAATATAATGATGAACTACTTGCCAAGTTATTTAATATAATGAACTACTTACCAAGTTATCTAATATCATTATGACAACTTGCAAAGTTGTATAATATAATGATGCTCTACTTGCCAAGTTATTTACTATGATGAACTACTTACCAAGTTATCTAATATCACTATGAACAACTTGCAAAGTTGTATAATATAATGATGCTCTACTTGCCAAGTTATTTACTATGATGCACTACTTACCAAGTTATCTAATATCATTATGAACAACTTGCCAAGGTGTATAATATAATGATGAACTACTTGCCAAGTTATTTAATATGATGAACTACTTGCCAAGTTATCTAATATCATTATGAACAACTTGCCAAGCTATATCATATCATGATGAACTACTTGCCAAGTTATTTAATATGATGAACTACTTGCCGAGCTATCTAATATCATTATGAACAACTTGCCAAGCTATATCATATCATTATGAACAACTTGCCAAGCTATATCATATCATGATGAACTACTTGCAAAGTTATCTAATATAATGATGAACTACTTGCCAAGTTATTTAATATGATGAACTACTTGCCAAGTTATTTAATATGATGAACTACTTGCCAAGTTATCTAATATCGTAAGGATCTAGTTATCTAATGTAATTAATTAATTGTTGTACTAGTCTTGTTCTCAGTCAAGTATTCAGATTGCGTGTGATAACGTGTTTCTTCTCTCTTGACCTGTTTTAGGCGGCGATGTGGTCCTCACTTCCTCTCTTTCTTCCTTGATCAGCCATTACATCTGGTAAGTGCAGACACTTCTCATGTCGGGGCATCTTATTCATGCCTCCTAGAGACTTAAATCTGTGAGAAATTGTAAGAAAATGCACCAAAGTTCGTTTGGAAACAGTGTGAAGAATAAACAGGGGTGATAAAAATATACCACTAAAATGTTTAATCTCTCCTCTCATGTTGTCCTCGACGATGACTAGGAGTAGTAATATGTTGGGCTCTTTGAGTTTATAATCTATAGTCTAGACGATCACCAACCACCACCTTTGAAGACTTGGGCTCAGAGAGGGAGTTGTGCTAATATTCACATTTTTATGCTAAACGCAAGTAAGATATATGTATTGCCCTCTATAATAGGACCCTGAGCTATTTGGTTGCTGTGTGCATTTTTTTATTAGTATGTTTAATGCAAGGATAATTATGTTCTTAATCTAAGGGGTATGGATGGGTAAAGTAGTTTATCAGCGTGGTGAAAGACTGGAAAAACCATTGATAAATTACATTGGGGAGATCACTCGTTATTCAACCTATATTCTTATTCGAACCTCCATCCCTATGATTTGGTCACTTGTGAGCCTGATGCACCTAGCCTAGACCGTATGGTCACCATTACAGTTTTGTGTGCTGTCCAAGATTTAAGTTATTTTATCAGTCGTGTACTGTGAGTTGCATGTTAAAGGCCCGTTGGAACGGTATTAGTTGACTAATGCAAGTACATTAATTTGGTTGCGCGCGCACAGCTTTCACCGTGTAAACAGACAAGCAAGCTACTAACACTTGCAACTGAAAAAGTTGGTCACCTTCCAACTTTACTAATGCAAGTAGACAATTCAAAATGGCGGCAACTAAAAAAATTGTGTGTGGGGGGGACACTTATTCGTGGAATGTTATGAAAATGATGAATTTCTGTGGAATTTTAATCACCTGGATTTATAAATATAAGAATGCGAGGGATCTTGCACTAGAAAATATTTGTATGGAGTGATATCAGGCGTACATATTTCCAAGAAGTGTCCAAAATAAAAATGTTACTTAAATATTGCAAATGTGTCTTGTGAGAGATATTATTTAGTATCGGTAAACCAATGTTATAAATAATTTTATCAAACTATTATTTCCTACCAATCAACGTGGCATGTGTGATTTTTTTAATGTACAATCAAAAATAATAAAACATTGTAGTACCGTCATTAGTTCCAGCAACATAATATTCGTGTTATCGGCACGCTTTCCAATCTCCGTATTTGACACTTTAACGAATATTTGTAAGTTTTAATCAATAATGTTCAGCCCATACACTTCAAACAGTTTGTAGTAATGTTTTGGCAACTTGAGGAGATACACAACATAATATCATTGTCTCATAGCAAACCAGATATTTTATGTCTAAACCAATCTACAAACTAATTTAGGCCTATTACTATTTTTTTTAAATATTATAGGCCTAGCTAGAATTTAACAAGCTATTTTGTTATTAGTATACCAACATTTAAAACAGGGTTGAAAAAACCCGGGTTGGACCTATTAAAAAAATGCTCACTCCAATAGAGAGACCAGTTAGCACCACTCTTCATTTTCAGCCATCTTTTTAGAAGCAATACTAATACAAGTGAAACATGCGTGTCAATATAACTAGCATGTTAGTAAGCTAATACTAGTAATCTTGCATTAATCCACTAATATCGTGTCGACGGGCCTTAAATAGAGTAGATTTCCCCCCTCCTTTGTATCCACCCTCGCCCTGCCTCTCTTTTACAACCTTGCGTCTTACACTACCCTTTCAGGCTATATGCATATATATATATATATGCATATATATTATATTATATTATATTAACTACGATAATGTGGTAGGGATGAGAATGGTTTAATTTAAGGAAATGTACCCGCGTTTGCGTGGAGTGAGAGGGGTGAAACCGTTTAGGAAATAAAACCTTCACTACAACCAGTTGAGATTTGAACCCCGATATCTCCTTCGCTGTCGAATCAGACTAAATGATTTCGACATTTAGCCCGCGTGACCACCGGTACGGATCAAATGAACATATTTATTGTTGTTATCTACACAGTCAATAAACAATATTAAAGAAAATACTCATTATTTTGAAACCCATTCAGGTTAAACCTAGTGTATGGATTATTTTGGCGAGGTTACATGTGTTCATTAGGTCAGTCCCCAGCGAAGCTACGCCACTGAGACTGGTCGTGCTTGGTACCGAACCCTCATTCCTGCTGCCTTGTTATTGATCACGTGACGCCACTTACAGCTGCACTGACCGGAAGGGTGGCCATCATACATTCGCGCAAAAACCGGAGGGCTCTGCACTACTGTGGGGTGAGAGATCTCTATAGTCAATTCGCCCTTGAAGGATCCTAAACTATATACTTTATTTCTTCTTCCGTATGTTCATAAGCCAAACAGGACTGTATTATGAAATGATTTTATTTATTTTTGAGTGGGGTTGTCTGTTGTTGGTAGATCGAGGAAAGGTCCCTTCCTCCTCACTAGGAGATGGTGATAATTGTATTATACGAACGGGTAGTAGGCAAAATATAAAAATTGGTTCACATCAATAGAGGGGACCTTTGTGAGTCTAAAATAGTGAACGAGTTCGATCACAGGAGCTTCTTGGGAGTAAATCAGTCGGCCTACGCTGGGTAAATGTCAGTACGGGGCAAATGCCAGTGGATTGACCTCGTTATAGAAAGTTCAGGCGTTGCGGGAAGGCTTGCGGGACAAAAGATCAAGGAAGGGAATAAGATGCCAGTCACATGCCTACTGGGGAACGTGCCCTTCCCCCTTTGCCCCCTTCTTGTTCTCAAACTGAGAATTATCAGCGATTAGTTTAGTCACGATTCAAATGATCCACATTTGTTTGTTTCGTGGAAACCTTGGGTACCTTAAAGTCTGCGTTTTGCTGGTTGCAGAGCTGTCACGCGCTCGAGGAACCGGGAAAACACGGGGAGTTATACGGGTCTTGCAAAAACACTCAAGACACAGGGAAAATCTTGCATGATGGGTAGTTCGGGGTTCAAATCCCGGGCGGGTGTACCGAGAGTGGTTTTCCGTTCTTGGTTTCCCACTCTCCCTTCACGCAAATGTGGATACACTCCCTGATAATTTTACCTCTTTCAAACCAAACAAATCAGCGAAATATATATGTAAAGTCCGAACGGGTAATTAGATGCGCTAACTCTCACAAAACGAACAAGAAAACTTCACTTGCAAAGAAGCATAAAATAAATAATAAAAAATAAATAGATAACTACTATAAGTTTATTCAACTTCTTTATTATAATATAATACAGAACTTGGTTCAAAATTGTAGGTCTTCGTGTTTTTTTGTATTCTTAAAGCATATATCATACATTTTTGGTGGAATAAACCTAGATAAAGTGGGCGTGGAGGGAACGTGAATTAAGGGAAATGTTTTTGCGTTTTATATAGAAAAATATTTCTTTGGACAAAATAAATATTTAATATTGCTCCAGTAAAAACATATAGTTTAATTTTCTTCACTTGGTGACCTCAACAGTTCTTGAAGATCTGTCAAAAGCATAGTGGTATTAGATGAAGCAATATTTTATTTATTTTGACCCAAGTTCAGTGGCGGCTCGTGTATAGACACTGTGGAACTGCAGCACCCCCTATTTCCACTTGATATTTTCGATAACATTTAATATAATGAGTCATTTTTTTTCTTTAATTCTTTCTTTATTTTTGTAGTACAATATATATTCCTTAAGCTTAATGTCAGTAGTTCGGTAGCCATCCCCCAGTTTATAAAAAAAAGATACAAAAATCTTTGTATGGAACTGTGCGCTTCACAGTGCCAGCGACGTGGTGTTTGACTGTTGTGCGCATGCGCACATAGGAGGGGGTGGGTAGGAAGGTGGAACTTCCAGGTAGAGAGAGCACTGTTGCTCTCACAGTGCCGTTGTAAGCGGAAAACATTAGTCCAGGATATTATTAGTCTGAATGCAAGAAAGACTCTAGTGCAGCATCGGCACGCACTCAAAAGAACGGCATCTCTTTGACACCGAACAGCGGTCTAATAATTTCAATGTTGACTAGGAAATTCGTGTCCAAGGATATTAATACTTCTCTATTAAACCTCTCACACCTTAGCTATTTAGCAAAACCTTCACAGTATCAATACTAGTGTCTTTTAATCATATCTTAAAAGGGAAAAAAGAAAGAATTAATTAGCATATTATGTCAAAAGCCTTTGAATATTTCACATCCTTTTTTACTCTGGCACCCCCCATAAATGTGATTTAAGTTTAAACACACATACAAATATATAACATTTTAAATTATATTATATAATTCTAGAGTAGTTACACGCTTCTATAAGTTATTTAGAAAGGCCTTCCTCTGAAATATTTTAAAAATTGAATGTCGTAAAAGAGAATCTTGACTTTTTGATGTTGGCTGCTCTTCCCAATGCCTGAATAGCCAGTATTTATCCATACTAACAATAAACTAAATACATGCAATCAATTTAATAAACGTCCGAAAAGATACACTAACAGATGAGTTTTGATTTGTTCTGACACACACACACTTCCTAAGGGCGGCAATAACAAAGAGCCACTACCTAAAAATTTCCTAGTCTAAAGATTTCCTGTCACACCGGCTCTGGCGTGATGGTGGAAGGAAGTTTTGTTTTACTCAGCGTATGTTGTGCTTAAAAACCGTATACCATATTCTTGAATGTGATAAAATGTAGAAGAGTGTAGGATTAGATTACTATTCTGCTTCCAGCTATTCTATTTGATTCATTTTTTTTCTTTTATTTAACAGAAAGAGTAAATGCGCTTGCAGTACTTTCAATGGAGAAACGTTTCCTCAATTGTCATCCAGAGATCAAGGAGAAAATTATTGAACTTTTTGCGCAAATTAAAACAAGAAGAATGGATTTCATTTTTAAATGAATAGATCAAGCTTGAACTGTAACAATTTAAGTTAAAGTAAGTAAAAAAGTTTGGTTTTTTTCGTTAAGATTTTATCAAGTTCCTGAATGAATATTTTTATACATGTTTTTTTCCTTTTACACAATTTTAAAACAAAGGCTTAAAATTTTCTGGAGCAGCACCCCCACTAATTTTAACTACGAGCCGCCACTGCCCAAGTTATTTTGATATAATAATTGCCGTAGTACTGTCCCTAACTCGCGTTCCTTACACTCACACCGTGTACATCACACGAGTCACATCAGCACACGAGTCACATCAGCACACGACTTGGAATAAGGACACACAAAAAGGCATCAGAATAAAATGGACAACAAGTGTCCACATAGCTAAACAATTTGTTTGGCATGGAGCGAAGTATTTCAAATTAAATAGCGGGCGTATTATTAAATCAATTAAAATGTAGATGTGGTTAGTTCACAAACACATCATCCCATTCCATTAAACTAATTGCAAATTAAAGCACCAACATATTTTGGTGTTCTAACACCCCGCGATTCACCAAAGAAATGAATAATGCACAGCCAGAAACGTTTCGGTCAAACTATGCGTGTCGAATGAAACGAAACTCTCCGAACACAACAAACTTGCTGATATCCGTTAACAAGTATTACCATTGCAGACTATCCAATTAGCGTCATCAACTGAGCGTAATGAAGACGTCCTGAATCTTGATTGAGAGAGCCGTCGCACTCATTAACCACTACAAGCTCCGCAAATTAACCCTTTGCTTCTCAATTGAGGAGGGGGGAGAGGAGGAATGAAAGAGGATCATACAAGCTCGAAGGATAATAGGTCATAGATACAAGAAGCAAAAAGGAACACGTTAAGAAAAACTGTATTTACGTAGCAGAATATGAGTTTGAACATTTTTATGAGCGTAGTTTATTATTATTATTATTATTATTATTATTATTATTATTATTATTATAAGCACCGCGTCTTACTACCCGTTCGGTTTAGGGTGATTGTGAGATGAAATGGAGGACGTACAGTTTAACGTGGAATCCGAACCACGGTGGAGGCCTGGCATTCCACACTTTCACAAGTTGTGATTAATACACGTCTTGTCGGAGGGGAAGGAAGGGTTTATCAATCAGATAAATCTGTGCCGGGCCCGAGGATTGAACCCCGGACCTCCAGCACAGAAGTCCGAAACCTTACCCCTAGACCACCATGTCACCTAATAAGCGTAGTTCAATGATTTGAAACACCATTGCCATTTAAAAATGATACTTCAACTTTTTAAGAGAGAATAAAAGACGGACAGAATTAATTATTATATTATAATAATTTCCATATCATAACAAACTTTATTCTTATTTTATTTAGGAATTAGTTTTCAATCCATTTCAATAAACGAAAAGGGGCCTTCTCTTATCTATTCGATCAAAATTTAATTGTGTCCTTAAAAAGTTGCAGTAGATATAATAGTAATAATAATAATAATAATAATAATATTTTCTAGTGCCATATGATTGTGAATAGCAATTCATATAATTGCTTTTAAGGAAAAATGTTACATATAATGAGTTTCTAGGAGATACATCTGCATTCATCCAAGGCGATGTTGAAAATCTAGATTGTGGAGATAACCACTCCATCTGGTGTAAACGGTCGAAATTCAGACTTTGGCTTCCTGAGTCAAGTCAGGAGTGTTAACCACTATGCCAGTCTTACTGGTATCAGTATAATTAACTTGCCAGTAAAATATTTTCGAAGCGTAAGCTGGTAAAATTCAAGATTTATTGGCGGCTTTCTATACTTTAAACTTAAAAATAATGGCCATGTTCAATGTCTGGCCTTTTAAGCTAAATGGCCTGGAGTCTAATTTTCACGAGAAGAGTTTTTTTTAGAAAACACTAAACATATTTTTTGTGGTCAACTTTATTAACACTTTTCTATAGTATGCGTATTATTTTTATGTATTGATTATGTGTATAAAAAGTGACATCTTCAGATAACATTTCTATGACCCGCTTCAGTGGCCGAATTGTCCTACGCGTCACTCTCGTGTTGGACTGGCCTGCTGATGAGGGGAAATTGGGGTTTGAATCCCGGTCATGTCTACTGAGGTTTTTTTCCTTAAATAGTTTCCTACTCTCCTTCCACGCAAATGCTGGTAGATTAATTGTGAAAATTGGAATACATACGAATAAGAAGAGTTAACATAATAAATAACCTTTCTGTTAAAATCATCTTAATATCATGATCAGGATGAAAAAGCTTATTTTGATTGCTGTGTGTATTTTTGAGTATTTATTATTTAAAAAAAATTAGCATAAATATTGAGGATGGATGAATAAAAAGTTTCATGTTCAACGCATGAGAACTAATTTTTGTATCGAGGTGCACTCTTTTTTATAATTCATTTTATAAATTGCAATACCTTAAAATGTGGTAAAATAAATTTAATAATTCAGAAAAAACAAACATCTATGCTCCGTTTTACTAACATAATTTTCATATGAGACTTTCATTTATTTTCTCAGTTAACTTAACGGCCTCTTATTTCTGCGGGAAGCGGAATAAATTTATTTCTTTGTTTTCGCATTACAGTATATGTGATTCTCAAAATAGCAAAATGTATCTATTCTGACCTCCTCTCTCCTCCCCACCTCCATATAACCTCGCCAATATAATGTTATGTGTAATGCTTGAGTAAACAACGAATTTAATAACATTTTAGAAAACATTCTAAATAAATCCTTAGTAAGGAGTGAATAAATATAAGTTAAGACTTAGATATTGTTATTTAATGAATTGAGAAGGTATTATTTAAAATTCAAGAATTTATAAATTAAAATACCGATAAAAAGATTCACATACAACAGAAAGACCCTAGATAAGTTATTTATGCTCTTGTAATATCAATTAGCTTATAACAAAATTTTATAATATTAAAATATCCCATTGATTCAATAATTAGAGCATTTGAAAGAGTCAAATGGTCAAACTATCATTCATAGCATATTAAAAGTTCCAATACAAGAATGAAAAATATAAAACTTAATTTAAAACAAGAAGTTTAAATAAGGTTTAACATCTCCAGTCAAAAGTTTTGATTAAAATATGTATAAATTGAAAATTAAGTTAATTTAATGAAAAAGTTATGTCTAAGACTTAGCTGAAATCAACGTCCCATTACTCCTTTTTGGTAGTCCAGATCAGATGGAGGATTCTGGAAACTTATTATCCAACATGTTTCGGTACTTCATTAACGTACCATATTCATTGGAAATTCATCGTTGGTTGGAACACGATGTGTTTACACGACTTGAAGATGTTAGTATCTAAGTCTTAACTTATAACGAATTTAATAACCAAAATGTCACTGCGGTGGCTGCATGGTATAACGCGCTACTCTCG
The DNA here is from genome assembly GCA_902151445.1 of Timema monikensis. NCBI lineage: Eukaryota > Metazoa > Arthropoda > Insecta > Phasmatodea > Timematidae > Timema > Timema monikensis. The sequence continues at coordinate 10,827 of CABFVZ010000574.1, read as the reverse complement.
CAGTTGACTAGATTGCCGATGACTGGGAGATCGAGGTTCGAATCTCGGTCGGGTGTACTGAGGGTGGTTTTTCCAAAATGGTTTTACACTCTCCCTCCACGCAAATGCGGGTTCACTTCCTCTAATTAAACCTTCCAAATTCCTAATCCTTTAGCGTAATTAGTACTTAAAGCGTATAACCCGAATGGGTAGTAAGACGCGGTGCTAAATAATAATAAATAATAATAATTGTTTATGAAATGTTGGTAGGTGTTATCAGCGGTGGACTGAGCCGCCCGGGACACTGGATGATATTCCGGTGGGCTAGTTAGTTTTGGGTTGCCGCAAATACTTTAAACTTAAATAAAACTATTCATCCAATTCAAAACTATAATTTTAACTGAATTTAATTAAACGCTCCAGTGAGCAAGTATAAAGTTTCCAGAATACATCATTTGTGAAAATAAAAGATGGCCTTAATTGTAAAACTACCCTGTTGGTTGTTTTTTGGTGTTGTTTATATAAAAAAATCTTAAGAAAAACGTTAAATCATATGTTTGGTGATCTACATAAATAGCGAGTGGAAGATCATTTTACAAACTTAAATATATCAATAAATACACCCAGCTATTGTCTAAGCATTTAGAAGCCATTTTGCTCAGGTCATTAGAAAGTAGAAAATGATCATCGATAATGTAGCTAAAATTACCTCGGGATTAAATAACTAAAAATAAAGATATAACTACTTCAATTCATATTATACTTAAACATAGCTTCAGTAGTAGACGTTAATATGTTATGCTAAGGGCCATCAATCATCATATGTTTAGTTCCGGACCGTCTGGAATCTGCCAGCCCACCCCTGGGTCATGTTTTATTATTACTATTTAATCCAAACAAAAACGCCGAGGAGGAGGAATCAGCGGTGATAAACGTTTTTAAGGAAAGTTAACGTTTGTCTGGAGGTAGGATGGAAGAACGCTTACTGTGGAAGAAGAAGAAGAATTCATATAGCCGATCGGGATCGAATCGTGCCCTTCTGGGTAACTAACTCAGTCTTACCGATTACTTTTTACTCCGCTTTTTACTACCTGAGCGGGATATCCGCATATTTACACTAGTGTTGTAGGGATGAGGAAGGTATAGCTGAGATAAAAAGTACCCACATTTGCTTGAATAAAGATTGGTAAATAATTTATGGAAAACCACCCTTGGTTCCCGACTGGGATTTGAACTCTGAAGTCCCCGTTACCGGAAAAACCAGACTAGACAAGCTTGCTCATAGATTCGAGTTATAACATAGTTATTAAAATACAGCTTTTGTTGAGTTAAATTGAGTATGTAACCACCGACCTCTAGGTTTTTTAGGTGGTACGAATTCTGGCGACCTTTACTATTAATAATGCTTCATATTATAATAGGGTCTTTGATACGTTGGACTTAAATACTAGGTCCACAAACGGCGTAATCTTAGGATTTTCTAGTGGATAAACAGGTATTTTAGATTATTGTCATAATGGATGTTTTCTAATGAATGTCTTGTGTAGTGAGATATATCAACACAAAACGAAAGTGACACACACGGTTTTTATTTAAAAAGTTAAATCAAATCTCCCCCCCCTTCCCCCAAAAAAATAAAAATCGCCGCGATCTGCTTGGATATCGCTTACTAGGCGCATACGCGTTTGTTGGTTTAAGCGCATGCGTAATAATTGAGCCGGTTGGTTTTGGAATTTGATTGGTTTTTTCGCGCCGATTTAATACAGAAGCGCGTTCAAAGTTGAGATTGTTTATACTAGCGCAGAACGACCTACACAGTTTGCGCTTATTTCTTGTGATTGGCTTAGGAGCTAGTCATGTGATCACATTTCAGTTCTGCCATTGCTTTTAGGCTAACGAGTGAGTTAACAATAGCTTAGCTGGTGTATAAATTGTCTAGAGTAAACGAAACTACGCTTCATCAAACCACTATCACTGGTTTTAAAAACTGTTAGTTCCAAATCTAAGAAATTAAGTTTTAATAAAAGCTTGTTGTCTATACAACCATGAGGCTACTGTAAAATTTACAGATATAACCCACTTATCGTAATTACCGTAGTAAGCTAAAACGTTGATTATATTAGTATCTGAGCATTTTAATCACAGGTTTAAACTTCTATTAGATCAGACACAAGTCCTCCCATTGATTAAAAGCTTACTTTCGAGTCACGGGTTTGGTAGAAAAAAGAGCCTTTAAAAATAATAAGTGAGAATACAACGTGATCTACAGCAAATTAGAGGGTGACCTGGTGGTCTAGGGGTAAGGTGTCAGACTTCTATGCTGGCGGCCGGGGTTCAATTCTCGGTCCCGGCACAGATTTATCTGATTTCCAAACCCTTCCTTCACCTCTGACAAGCTATCTTGTGAATGTGGGGAATGCCAGGCCTCCACCGTGGTTCGGATTCCACGTTAAACTGTAGGTCCTTCATTTCATCTCATAATCACCCTACCATTACACATTAGCGTAAGAGCGTATAACCCGATCGGGTAGTAAGACGCGGTGCTAATAATAACAATAACAATAATAATAATAATAATAACAATACAGCAAATTACATCCATCGTTATCTAGAATCTAGATCACGTCAAGCGGGAAATTTGGAAAATTAATTTTAGTGTGTGTGTCTCTAAGGTGTCGACTGTCTGGTCTGATATGCAGGTGATAAGGTTGGGGCTCTAATTCCGGATGGGTGTACTGAGGGTGGCTTTTCAATAAATACCGCCTCGCATTTGTCTATATTTCCTCTATCTTCTACCTTCCTCATCCCAGAAGGGTAGCATGACGCGGTGAACAAAAATAAATACAAATAGTTTGGGGTTTCTCTTTAATCTTGGTGGAGATGGAAAAAGCCCTACGCCATGGAATGGGTTTACGGAATATAAAGTTGTCACTTCGTGTTTTACCTCACCATCTTGCCCACTCGGGAGGCCATCCAACAAAACACTAACAATAGTCCACGCTCTGATAACTTACCTGCCTGTAGGTGAAACTAGAAAGCTAGAACTATCACTTGGTGTCCATTTTATGCTCACATCTTTCAAGATTATTTAGACTCTTCTCCTTGGCTAAGCTTTAGGTTGGTCGACCACAAATCTACGGGCACTGGTTCGATTACAGGGGGTGCTAAGGTACATAAAACTTTATTCAAACGTTCGTCGAAATTAGAGAGCCGTATCTGCGTGTGTGGCGAAGGAATTCACACGCTAGCAGAAACGTATGCTGACCCATGATACTTTGAAACACATGCTAGAAACAACTGATTAATGACATTTTATTTTGGATAAAGAATTCTTTAAATTAATATTAAGATGGATGTCTTATAATAATTGTGTTGTGTTGTTAAACAACTCAAAACAGAACAAGAAACACACACGCACTTTATATTTTTAACTAGTTATTTTACAACATTTCACAACAGTACATTAAGTTATCTGTTAGTATCTCTCTTTGTAGGCACATGCACACTTATTAAACCATTATTTTTGAAATTTGACTAGGTCTCTCATGCTGATGTTGTCGATCATAAAAAGGAAAGCTGAAGTTTGTTTTAATGTTGCACCTATTAGGAAACGCCGATGAAGCTGAAATCGTGTGATTGGTATAGTGCTCGTCATGTGATAAAGTTTCTGTTTTGCTCTTGTTTTTCGGCAAACGTGTGAATTCACAGTAAGACTCTAAAGGTGTGTGCAGACCGAAATCAACTGATCGCGAGCTCAACATCCATACCACATGTTTTGAATAATGAAGTTTTTGAGAGCAGTTATTCAGCAGTTCACATAATGTAGATGCCATCGAGTGAAGAAGATGATGTTATAATTAATGGCCTGTGCTAGTTTCGTGATTATGAACTAGATTTCGGAAAAGAAAATACAGAAAAAACTTGTTATTAGAAGGTGTTGGAAAAGAAGTTTATTCAGCAACCGTGAAAAATACAGCGGAAATGACTTGCAAGGGGAGGATGGTAGCTTCTTCAAAAATTGTAATTGTGTGACTGCTATTGATTTCGAGAAACTTTTTTGTATGTTTGGACCAGCTATTTAAAAAAAAAAAAAATACACATCTAAAAATGTATGTGAAAAAGAGGCTTGCAATTACATTACGTTTTCTAGCGACTGGCGACTCCTATACCAATTTAATGTATACGGTAAAAGTTTCCAAGAAAGCAATTTCTATTATAATTCCAAAGGTGTATGACGCGCTTATTTAAGCGCCACAGGATTTTGTGAAGGTAAGTAATAACTAATAGTACAATTTTTTTAAACATATATTTCAATTTTAAATATTTCTATATTTTTTACTGTTTAATTTCTGATTACAATTTAGTATAGGACCTACCTCTAATTAATTATTGCTCATCACTAAAATTTCATACAAATGAAAATTATCATTTTCCACCAATGGCGATGCCATAAAGTTTGTATTTCAGAATAAGATGAAACCGAGGAGCTCCTGGAGTGTGTAACTGGAGAAGGTGGCATTCTATTATGAATGGGTTGATTATTGCCTCCTTATTGGGATAAAAGTATCTGCATTTTCATGTCCGTTAATATTTTATAAATTTGTTGTACGTTTTGGAAATCGGATCAAACTTTCTTATAAGTGTTCACCAAGCAGCAAAAAATCGTCTTTAGTCTGTGGCCTTTTTTTCTGCTACTTGTGTTAAGAGAATGTATCATCATCAATGTTATTTTTCACTTTCCTGGGAATGCTTTTTATTGGAATTGACCTTTTTTCGGAAATTTAAATTGTTTGGTAGTGGGTGTTTTGTGTAAGCTGTCCGGTTCATCATCAAGTCCCAGTTTTTTCTATCCTTGTCGTCCACGCGGAATTTTTTGGTAATGCTGATTCTGCACACCACTAGTTTTTGCAGTCATATATGGTTCTAGTTTATTAGTCTCACTTTCGCCATTTTCGTCAAAACTGTCTTCTTCCGTAGTTTCGACCTGTTTCCTACAGTTCAACAGTGAATCATATTATTAATACATCATTGATACATTGTTAATACATTTTATTATGATACATAACATTTTACAGATATCTTGTTCACCCCAAGGATGGTTAAAAGAAGCGGAGGAGTATGAACGCCCGTGGAATTTTCCCCATTGCGTAGGAACAATTGATTGAAAGCATATGATGTTACATGATCCTATAAAGTCTGGCTGTGAATTTTTCAATTATCAAAGGTTTTTTAGTATTGGCCTGATGGCGGCAGTGCGTTTTATTTTGATGAGATTTCAAATGGGGAAGTTCTTCCAGAGTCTTAGAAATGAGAAATGTGTGAAGGATTTTATTTCCTTCTTCTCAGAAAAAAGGGCCGTAAAGCTTCCAATACGGAGCAGGAACTTAGGGAACATTTCAATGAATATTTTTCAATAATCTGCTCCTCACTCTATTCCATTATCTAACAGAAGTATAAAAAGATTTTTACTTAATAATAACAACAACAACAACAAAACACAAAAACCGAACATAAGCTTCTCGCGATATCTAGTACCCACCGGGTTCGTCATTTGTTCGCTAATAGTTCGCTAACTTTGTATCTACGGGCCTTTAGGCTTAGACTGTGGTATCAAGCCTACTGGCCTAGGATAATTGGGTTTGTAAGTGGGACTTTGATATACATTTTGTGTCTAGAAAGTGCACTTTAAGTTTCCTATTGAAATACAAGTTTTGAATAATAAGACCAAGAAAAGTTGTATTACTAGTCAGAATTTGTTGACATTTTAAAATGTTCCTAAGTTGAACTCTAGGAGTACTCATATTTTTGCTGTTTTTATATCTCCTTTTTTTTTTACCCGCCTCGGTGGTGTAGTTGGCTAACGTGCTTGTCGTGTTGAGCTCGACTGCTGAGGACGGGTAGATTGAGGTTCGAATCTTGGTCGGGTGAACTGAGGGTGGTTTTTCCTAAATGGTTTTCCACTCTCCCTCCACGCAAATGCGGGTTCACTTCCTCTAATTCAACCTTCCCAATTCCTAATCCATTAGCGTAATTAGTACTTAAAGCGTATAACCCGAACGGGTAGTAAGACGCGGTGCTAAATATTATGCTTATTTTTATTTATTTTTTTATTTAGCGTATGAAAAATTTGCCCGTGATCGATGCAGTGTTTAGTTCGGTTGCTGTGTGTGTAAAATTTAAACCGCTCTGTGGGAACAGAACATTGTCCAGAGTACACTTTGGAGATTGTCTACACTTAATACCTGCAATTAGATGACGTGATGATAGCGATTATAAAGGTTTGGAGCCATTGGAAATCTTAAACCTAACTTAAACGTAACAGTTCCCCTTTCAGGAAAAATACCCATGGTACCGCCGGGTATTAGACCCAAGACTTCTAGATCAGTAGCCAGGGGTGCTGACCGCTAGACCAAGAGGCCGGTTTGCGAGTACTAGTAAGTACATTATAACTGCCGCAGCAATTGAATCAGTGTCTGTGTTCGTGGAACCCTTGTTTCAGAGCTATTACGCCGTCTCTATCTGATTACCTCAGTTGCGTCTTAGTGAATTCTATCATCCGTGGTGTAAGTGCTCCAGATTGCCTTCTTCCTTTCAAATCAGTTGTATACTGAGCAACAGTAGTATAGTCGCGAACACAAAACATCGAGCTCTAATTTCTAAAGTTTCCCTTTGAAATAATCTGTTGAATGCTAAAGAATTCTGGCTATAACACGCTCCATTGGTTACGTTCACTATAAGATGCATCCCTTATTTAAATCAAGTTTATAAGTGGATATAACTACAAAAGTAGATGGATTCGTCAAACAACTTTATTTTTCTATAAAATATTCGAATTAATTAATAAAATTACGTCATCTAAAGCTCATTCATGTTTTTTTAAACAATCGGTTCATTATATATAATTACCGATATAATATAACCTATATTATATATATGTATATATATATACATATATATGTATAATTAAAACAAATGCGTAAAGTTTTAGCATCATTTTATCCATAGCACCGACCAACAAGGAATCCCTCCACTGATTAAAGGGGCCTGATAAGAACAAAAAAATAATTCTTTTTTTAATGGGGTTGGTTCCCGTTCCTTAATTAATTAATGGTATAGGGTTTGGGCGTTTTTTTCCTTGACTTATTTTGGGCTCTGCTTAATGAAGCCGAAACTTGTGCTTTTATAAATATACTTTTACGGTCGACTGGAAAATTCTTTGATCAATTAAGTGATTTTACGTACACTTTTTAAGTACGCGGGTCCTTGCATCAGAATTAACTCTTGTTTTATTTTTAGCACCCTAGCTTTTTTCTAGCATCGGACCTTACTACCCGTTCGGGTCATACGTCTTTGTATTAATTACACTAATGTGTTAGGGATTAGCTAGTTTTAATTTAGAGGAAGTGCACCCGCATTAGCATTTTGGGAAAGAATAAAACCATTTAGGAAAAAGCACCCACACTGCACCTGACTGGGATCAAACCCCAATCTTCCAGTCTTCGGTAGCTTAGTCTAACACGGAAGTAGCTCCTTAGACTCTGCGACCACCAAAGCGGGTTCCTGGCTGTTAACTGCTTAATTTAAGGGGTAGGGATGGTAAATATAGTGGAAGTGCGCCTACCTCTATATTTGGAAAACTACCCCCTCGACACTTGTCCAAGATTCTAATCTTGTCGTCCTGTCACTGGCAGGCCAGTTTCTTGCGAGACCGACTTCTTAAACGGCATGGCCACTGTTGTAGGTATAATTTAGTTGACTCAAGCTCGATGAATGTAATTTATAATATCTTGAGTAGTAAGGCGCACTGCTAAACTAATAATATTGAGCTGATTTCAATTTCGATATTGTCAAATGACTACTGCAGAAAACAACGCTTTGATACGTCTACTGATGAACGAAATCTTTTAGGTATCTTTATGGGATGTGAATTCCAAGTCTTATAATCTTGAAAATGTCACTCATTTATTTGTATTATTTTTAAAATATGATCGCAAACGACACTAAACCTATGTCACACTCCCGTTATAAGGATGGTGTGTAGGAAACGCGAGTTAAGGGCAGTGTTTTTGCAGTTTTTATAGCAAAACTTTATTTTGGCTCAAATGAATCAAACATTGCTCTAGTAGAAACATAACAGAGTTAAATTTTCTTCACATGAGGACCTCAACAGTTCTTGAATAATTGTCAAGGGGGGAAGGGGATGCCCACCCCAGAGGGGCAGGGTACCGGGGGTGTAATATACCCGGGGCGGACCAACTAGTAGGTTAGGTATAGGAAAGAAGGACAAACAGGACTTTTATATTTAAGTGTTTATTCTAAATTTATTATTGTATTTTTTTTTAAAAAAAGAACGTAGCTAAAAGATGTAATGTTAATTCAAGATGTAGATCTAGGTCCCGAGCTACATGCTAGGAATCTAGATAAATATTGTAAATTAGTTAATAAAATATGTCAAGGGTGGAATTTAATGACAACTTTGTACGTTCATTTAAAAGGCTTCTCGTCTAATACCGCTACGCTCATGGCAGATATTCAACAACTGTTGCAGTCCAATGTAAAGACGATTAAACTCTTATGTTTCAACCGGAGCAATATTTTATTTTGGAAAAAAAAGGTTTGTTATAAGAACTGCAAAAACACATGACGAAATTACGTTACTACCTTTTCTTTAGGAGTGCAGTCTGGTGCATTGTACGTTGTGCAATGTACATCTCACTTCTCGCTCTTTCTTATCACGTGATTAATCACTTTCTCCACAAATATAAAACAAAATGTAAATTAAGTGAACACTTTTTTTGTATCAAGAACAGTTTAACTACTCCAGACTAGTACCATGCTGTTACAAGGCTGCATTTTGAGAAAAAGTTGTTTAACTTTTTTTTTACTTTCTTTTAGAGAAAGTTTATTTCTTAGAAGAAAATATCTACAGCTGCAAAGTATACCCAAGTCTGAAAATACTCTCATAATAAAAAAAAAAATGAAACTTATAGAGTCCTCTTGTTTTTATCGACGATTTCACAATGTGTTTTAATCTTGACCCTGTGATCTGAACATGTTGCAAATAATCTGACTTTAGCCTCGTAAGGTTAGTTTTCGCAATTGGCTTGAGTTGATTAACGATTGCTATTATATATCTTAAAGGATTATAATTACTTAAGCCTACTAATGAGATAAAACTGTCCTACAAACTTCGATTACTATGAAATTTAGTAGACTTCGTACACATTTTAAAACTTTATCAAATTTATGAATAACAAATTTCGTCAAAATAGTTCTACTCTTCGAAATAAAACTACTTTTAAACATTTCAATACATTTTCATTAGCCTTTTTCCACTAACCAAAGAATAATGTATAAATTTAACAAATTTGAACGATTTTTATTTCAACTATCTACTAAAAACGCACCCTAAGTAAATATTCATGTGCTCCACTAATTCGGGTATACATAAAAAATGTGCGCAATTTTCAAAAGGTTGGTAAATCCAACTGAAAATTGGTTTTTAACATTTTAAATTTCAGTGTTCACGAGCTTATTCTTACAAAATTATGAAAAGTACCGTAACTATTTAAAAATATATCGATAGCAGTGCGTAATAAATTAACAAGATTACGCCATAATGTGGAATTAATTATCCGTACATCAGCCATAATGTTTATAAAATACAGCTCAAAAGTACCTAGTTTTCATCTTTCAGTCTTGTCTATAAAACTCGATACCTGCACACAACCGATTAACTTGCTAAAACTCACCTTTATGTGTAACATTCTGAAATTGCCTAGACTGAGGGTAAGGTCGTTGATGCATTATTTATCTAAAAACTAGACCGGCCATGTCATGAGAGATTTATGTTCTAATTCTAACTGGTGATAGTCTATTTGGGAGTACTGTAGTTTTTCCACATTGGGATATTTATCCTCTCTTCAGGAAAATGCTGATGTATTTCCTTTTAATTACCTTTCTAATTTCTTCCCCTTTAAACGAAGCCGTATAAACTTATACAATTATTATAAATAATGTATTGACTTGCAGGATAAGTTTCTTCCTATAGTGATTTAGCTATAATTAGTTTGTCTTCACACTACTAATGCAAGAATATGTCTTCTAGAGCATTATTATTTTTACTATTTTTATTATCATCATCATTATTAATAAGCACCGCGTCTTACTAACTGTTTGGGTAATACTCCTATATACTAATTAAATTACGCTATTGGGTTAGAGATGAATAATATTTCATTTCATAGGAATGTACCCGCATTTGCCTGGTGAGAGATTGGGTAAGCGTTTAGGAAAAAAAACACCTTCAATACACCCGACAAGGATCGAACCACGATTATCCCCGTCATCGGGGGTCTATTCTGCTACGCCTTAGACCATGTGGCCACCGAAGCAGGTTATATAAATTCTTATTTAATGAAAATGTTTAGACCAAATCACCATAGATCGCGATGGCTTTCATTCCATGATGAATACTGCCGAGCACTTTAGTAACCGTTGGAAAGGTTGTCTCGTGACGGTGTGTGTCAGCTTTCCCACCATTTAAAAGAAGGAAGCGCAGTGGATGTACTTACTGTGACCTGTGACGTCACGGCTGAGTGACCATACGCAGGACCAACTTTCTATCAGACAATTGAACCGCTAATTGTCTGCTCTTCACACCCAGTTAATCTAGGGTGTCATGGGAGGGGGTGGAGGGGGTGGATTGCCCCACGGGCATTTAGGGCAAGACACTGACAGTGCGTATTGGTGTACTTGAGGATCTCCCAACTTGAATAAAATGATCTATGAAATAATATCTCCCACTTCTCCTTCCTATCTCTCTCTCTCTCTCTCTCTCTCTCTCTA
>CABFVZ010000573.1:361896-376547 GCA_902151445.1 Timema monikensis | reverse complement strand
CCTTTTAGGCCAAATGACTTTTGGTTTCATTTTTAGGCCAAATGCCTTTAGGCCAAATGCCTTTTAGGCCAACTGCCGCGTCCCCGTGCTATCATCTGAGCTCAAACAAGACATGTTGGAGAATGCCATAGCTTAACTTCACTGGAGCAGACCAGAAAAAAACACAGTGAATTCAGGAGGAAATGAGAAACTATAGCTTAGCAATGAGTGTGAAACCCAACTGACATAACCTTAGCACAGCATAGCATAGCATTTTGTGTGAATAGGCCAGTGTTTGTAAGACTTTACCCAATAGCACACCACTTGATAACTGATCGATGCACACGCGGACTACCCACCGTAATATATACTACCTACCCGACACTTGTCGAGGCAGGAAGTTTTCTAATGAAAGTGTTTATCAAGCAGTAAAGACAGCATATTTATATAAACTTGTTTCATTTTATACACATTTTAAGTCCGATTAGTGGAAAATATATACCTTTAATATAAAACACCACAGGCTGGAAACAGTAATGGATGTAAAAATAAATCCATATCGAAAAGTTGGCAGCACTGCTTTCGGAGTTGTCGGTCTGTAAATGTATGTGCAGACTATGACGGCGATACTGTAATGCTTGTGCGGGTGTGATTGTGTTCTAGGAACTCCCCGACAAGGATTGCCGGCGCAGGAACAGCGTGGTTCTGTGTGAAACTCGTCCTTCAAATACTGGGCAAACTATACTCCAGGGGCTATAACAAGAACAGTCATAGAGGAGTGCCAGCTTTGAGTCTAGTTTATTGCGAGACTGACGCCAGTGACTACGTGCACATCAACAATAATAAAATGCGTTGATTTTGTTTCTCTTTAGATTTATTAAAGAGTGTTTTTTTCCTATCCCAGACGATTGACACAAACTAAGAGTTATTAGCGTCTGGGACCGCACTTATTCGGATTCACTCGTAACACATCAGGTGAAGAATAATAAATACGTTTGGATTCTGCCGGGATTTGAACCATTAAACCCTCTCAGAATGGTGAAAGTACACAGTCGTTCATAGGGGTACATTTGATTGATATACAGTATATTATAATTGAAAAATAGCTCCTAGAAGCTGGAATCGAGTCCGGAACCTTTGGCTTCGCTCACCAGCGCTCTGCCACTGAGATTATCAGCGGGCATCCATCAACTCGCAACGAGGCAACATGCCACTGCCAGTCAGTAAGATACTCAAAGACTCGCCCGCGCTTCACTAACCGCGCATGCGCATCAGGTCATCGCGAAGATCCGCGCGATTATTGTGGAAATAACAGATTTATCAGATGTCTTCGACAGTTATGTTGCCGAGGACGGAGATTTTCCACTTGAATAATGGACCAGTACAGAAAAAGGAAGTCCCTGTACGACGCGCTAAAAGAAATGTACAAATATATAATGTTCTCATTTGTATTACTGCGATAGCTAATACAGTCGGTTATTGTCGTTCTCAGCGTAGATTTAACGCCTTATCGATCGTGGCCATAGCCGAGGCCTGTATTTAATTAGTCATCGCGACGTTAGTTTCCACAGCAGAGTGTTTCAGCACGTTCCAGATGGTGACTAAACTGAGCCTGAGTCATGAATCAAAACTTCAGACGAAACGACCGTATCTCAGGACGAGTAAAAAAATAATAATTTAGATATGAAATACTTATTTCAGTTAGAAGCCACCAGCTTGTTACAGGTTTGCCACTATTTTATTAATACAAAATTCCCTGTGTTTTATAAGTTTTCCAGAAAGAATTACCTCGCTCAGACATTTAGATATACGTCAAAAGAAAGATAATTTATTTTATTTTTCATAAAAATGACTCGTACGAAGTCCACCGGTTGGAAACCACTGGTCTAACGCGCTACTCTCGCGGTAGACTAGACTGCCGATGACGAGGAGATCAAGGTTCGAATCTCGGTCGGGTGTAATGAGAGTGATTTTTCCAAAATTCTCTCTCTCTCTCTCTCTCTCTCCCACACCAATGCGGGTACACTTCCTATTAATATAGCCTTCCTCACCCTTGAAACCATTAACGTACTTAGTACATAAGCGAATAAACCTAACGAGTAGTAAGACGCGGTGCAAGAAAAAGTAGAAGACGATTGAAAAGGATTGTGTCCACAAAGAATGGGACGTGGACCAGTGGAAAGTGAGTTTGAGGGTTGAGTATTTTAAAATGAGGCAGTCAGACATTTCAGGACCTATTACTGACACCGGAGTCCTTCCGCTCTGGAATTTGCTCAACAAACCTGAGCCAGGACCGGGAGGAACCAAACTACTTCCGCCCGTTTCCGGAGAATATGTGTGGCTGGACCTTAATTTGAGGATTGTTTGGATATTTCAGAACCGCCATTTCTATATAAAATGCTGCAGCATGAGGATATTTCCTTTCAGACAGGCGGCGCGCGACGTTAATCCAGAAACCAAAGCGTGTTTTGTCAAAGGAAAGAAGTGTCAGACGCGCCAAACGCGTAGAGTCATCCCGAGAAGGTCGGCGTTTGTACCCAGATTGAGTCACCGGCCGTCATAAGAGATGGGGGAGAGGTGGGTATTTCCATGTGGCTCAGTGGTTTGGGAAGGATCACCACACGCGGTGTAAAGGGACCATGGATTGATCCTGATGAATTTAATTCCGTAAGTATTTTAATATTCCAGTCGGTGACCTAGCGGTCTAGTGTCTGTGCTGGGGTTCAGGGTTCAATCCTCGGTCCCGACACAGATTTATCTGATTACCAAACCCTTCCTTTACCTTTGACAAGACTTGTATTAATCACAACTTGTGGATGTGTGGAATACCAGGCCTCCACCGTGGTTCGGATCCCACGTTAAACTGTAGGTCCTCCATTTCATCTCACAATCACCCTACCCATTACACATTAGCGTAAGCAGATATAACCCGAACGAGTAGTAAGACGTGGTGCTAATAATAATAATTAACATTCCAGTTGTGACTTGTGGGACTCGAACAAGGCATAGGATGACGGGAAAAGGCTCAGATCTAAAGTTCAGGGACCGGGTAAAATAAAAGCGTTCCTCTAACTTGCACTCAATCACCCGGAAATCTCCCACAAGTTCGCCTATGTAGGAATCGTGACGTCAAGGCCACACTAAATGGCTATGCCTGGACTTGGACCCATGCCATGTTGTTAATGATTTTGAAAAGTTTCTTGCTACCAGAATATTATACATATTCGCAGCAGACTGTTCAACGTCTTAAAGTTTTGATACGGCTTTCCTGTGTGAAGAACGGGTCAGATTGCTAGTCCTACAATATATTTATATAATTTGGTAACAAATTGAATATACTGTTCCACCCCATAAAATTGTTAAAGTTGGGTTGAGACACACGTAAAGAGTCAAGAGAGCGTTTTACTTTAGATTAAATACTGAAAGCTCAGTAGGTATCTATGGACATTTGATGGCCTTTAACGTGTAAAACCTTTAACCCTTAAAATTAGAGTAAGACTTCATTCTATAGAATCCTATACTAATAAAAAGTTTTGGATACATTTTAGCACGAGAGATAACCTACGGCCATTGCTTCAACAATCCACTATTCAGTTACTTACAGTAGCCCCATGGCTTCTTTGGTGCTGACTGACAGTTCACAACTGACTTGACAGTCAACATTTAGGTATATAACTAAATTTTGACTATTAGAAGTGACAGCTGCTAAACAAATGTTTTTGCAGATTATATGGTTCGGCGTAGGGATACATAATTTGGTCTGGTAACTTTTTAAAGCTGTGAGCTGTCAGTCAGCACCAAAGAAGCCATGGGGCTACTGTAAATATTATAAGTATAGCTCTAACGAGTAGTAAGAGGTTACGACGGAAAATAAACCCCAAACTTGAATACAGTTATAAAAAAAAAAGATCCAAAGCTACCAACAACACAAACTTACTGAAGACACCAAAAATAATAAATGGCGAGGGTTGGGAAAGAAGAGATGAGTAAGATCAGGCAAGAAGGATTTGGCGGCAGTCTCGTCTTGATTACCGAGGTGTTTAGTGAGAAACAGGGAGGGAAGGGGTGTGGTGTAGGGGATGGTTAAGGTTGCACCAATCTGTCCTCCGGTATTATACCGCATCTCGAGACGAGGTTGACTTTATTACACGACATGGCGGCAATCATCGTTACCGAGAGGGACGGTATTTACATGAGCCACGTGGGAGACATACCGACAACAAATCTGTTTTCTGGCGCGGTAAGCAGACAACGAGACCAACTCGGGTTGTTTTCTTGCGACACACGTGGAATACACAAATAGCTTCCGGTAAGCTTGAAGGATAATGAAACACAGTCCATACAAATTTGGNGGGGGGGGAGGGGCGCTTTAGAATAGTCGTGCAGAAATTAGTCAACATCCAGAAACCAGGTGGGTTCATAACATTCCTGGCTGGAGTTGTCCGGCAGTAGGAGAACAAACTGGAGAGGAGGAAAATACAAATGACAGTAAAATGTGTTACTAATCCTCCCCCCTATTAAAATTATATAATTTTATTCCCGAAGATCAATTCTACGCTCCTATACCAGTTAGTTTCCGTTTCCCGAGCATCTAACTTTTAATTATCAACCAAAAAACGTGGATTTTTAGATTTTTTCATAGCGGAAATTTTCAACTCTTAAGCTATGTTTACAAGTCTGTATGTGTTTATATGGTCATATTAAATAGATTTGTATTACAACCCGTGAACACCAAACTCTCTGTATTGTTAAAGGTTTTGTCAATATTTAACCTAAGTGCAACATCTTATCGGCGATATATTAGCTACCTAGGCAGACCCCTTAGCCTAGTTTTCCAGTGACGGAAAGATCAGGGTTGGAATCCTATACGGGTGTTTTTATTAATCTCACTCCCCCTTCACGCAAATTGTGGGAACAGTTTCACTAAATTTAACTCTCTCATCCCTACTCTATTAGTGTGAATATGAGAATAGCCCGTATGGGTTCGGTACAATATTAATAGAAAGGGCCTTAAATAACAGTTAGAAAAGTTACTAGAATTACTTTCACGTATTCATACGTCAAGCATTGTGATCTGCATATGTCACTTTTGATAGATATTGATATCTTTATTTAAAAAAATACCCTATGGCGTCAGCCTGCAAGCGAGCTATACCGACATAACGGCCGCCTTATGTTGACGAAGATAGTGCCAACATTTACGGATGTAGGGTGTCATGTAGTCAGCATAACGAACCCTTCAGCCGTTACTCTCAGTTTTCTAGATCAAAGTTGCTACTAGTTTATTCTAGTGTCTCCTAATTTGTCCCCGCAAGACTGAGTTTACCTCGTTCCAAACACGATTCACAGAAAATCTGTAACCGTGGATCGAACCCGGGACTTCTGGATCCGTAGCCAAGAACTAGAACACAGAGACGGTCATAGCTTTATAGCGACCATTCGCTTCGCCCACAAGCCCCCAGTGGGTTTTCTTTGCAAGTGGATGTAAACTAAAGTAGTTCCAGAGCCGTTGTTTGATAGGTCTTACCGTTTAGCCACAAGAGACCTCCAAAGAAAGGTCCGCACCGACTTTAAAGTTGCTCTGCCATTATGCATTTTTTTCAGGGGTTAAATTTTTACTTTTTGGAATTTTTCAGTTGGTTACAGGCTAGAAGCTATATGTTTTCCAAATTTCAAGTTTCTAGCTAATCTGGAAGTGGGTAAACATTAACATCAGTGAGTGAGTCAGCCACGATAATAACCCAACTGGACGGTTGTAGAAGCTCGTCCTTGTGACTGTTTGAATCCCGGCCCAATTGTAGTGAGATGACATTCCATCTAGTATCTATCATCCTAAGGGCGCGGGCTACTAATAAAACAGACCGACTTTTCTAAATAACGCCAAAAAAACCCAGCAACACCAGCATCAATCGCTGGCTGTGACGTCACAATCCAATGTCGAGATATTAGAGCAGCCTTTGTGAACAGCGATAAGGTCCCAAACACGAAGATGGATGGATGGATGGATGGATGCCCCTAGTTTTTCTGAGGGTCACGTGATGTATTACCACTTCCGGCCGCTCTATCGGCCAACACATCAAACACAACATCTGCTCCCGTCGGAGTACTCCATCACAAGGGACAGAGCACTCGCGGATCTGCGTCACAGACTGCGTGATCACGGTTACAAACTCTGTCCTCGGGCCGATAAACGTGATAACACGTCTCGACGTGATTGGGAGGAAACGCATCCAACACGTTATCGGCAGATTGGCTCCATCCGGATCACTAATACAGTCCGATTTTCGTACGAAGAGACTTTAAAAAATGTTATTTCCATCCTAAATAAATAACATTTTGCTACATATTAAAATTGGTATTTTATATGTATTGATAATATCTTTCAAAAGTGACAGCTGCAGGCCACATGGCTTGACGTATGAATATGTGAGCGTAGATCTAACTGTCGGAGAAGACGCTTTCTATAAAAATTGGACTGTAGTTTTTCTGGATTGATTTGTGGACCAGCTTCACACAAGGGTAAGCTCATGGAGGCTTTGCATTTTAGACAAATGTCCAAGCCATCGTAAAAAAATTTGGTTCGAATCCCGGGAGGTTAGTTTTCACGCGGTATCAGCGATCCATAGCAAGTTAAATGGGCGATGGACGGGTTTTGGACGAGCGCGAGATGTTCTTCCGAATCCCTCGATAGATGAGAATGTTTCTGAAAGCACCGTGATCAGGAGGTCCCAGGTGACACCAACCCAGGAGTGTGGTAGCATGTGGGCCAACAATACCCCCCTCCCCCTTCCACCAACTATTATACGCGAACAAAACACCCCCAGATGGCGCCCACCAGTTCCCAGAGGACAACTTCCGGAACCATTATGCGGCCCAGTCTGCAGACACGTTACAAATAATAATGAGGGCAACAATAAGATTTTGATTGAAAAAAATTTACTTTTAGAAAATACAAACTTTATATTCGGTCAATATTGATAATGTTTTAGTATACTATTAGTTTTATTTTTAAGGAATTGATACTTTTTATCAAACATGACAGTTGCAGTTAACTTGGCGTATGAATACGTGAAGGTTGATCTTTAAACTTTTCTAATATATACACAAAACACGCGCACACATATACGCGCGTGTCTGGACTACATCACTCGTGGAAAGATTAGACAGTACAGTGAGTATGAGGGTGATAGTGAGTATGAGGATGACAGTGAGTATGAGGGTGATAGTGAGTATGAGGGTGATAGTGAGTATGAGGGTGATAGTGAGTATGAGGGAGATAGAGAGTATGAGGGTGATAGTGAGTATGAGGGAGATAGAGAGTATGAGGGAGATAGAGAGTATGAGGGCGATAGTGAGTATGAGGATGACAGTGAGTATGAGGGTGATAGTGAGTATGAGGGTGATAGTGAGTATGAGGGTGATAGTGAGTATGATGGTGATAGTGAGTATGAGGGAGATAGAGAGTATGAGGGTGATAGTGAGTATGAGGGAGATAGAGCGTATGAGGGTGATAGTGAGTATGAGGGTGATAGAGAGTATGAGGGAGATAGAGAGTATGAGGGTGATAGTGAGTATGAGGGTGATAGTGAGTATGAGGGAGATAGAGAGTATGAGGGTGATAGTGAGTATGAGGGAGATAGAGTATGAGGGTGATAGTGAGTATGAGGGTGATAGAGAGTATGAGGGAGATAGAGAGTATGAGGGTGATAGTGAGTATGAGGGAGATAGAGAGTATGAGGGTGATAGTGAGTATGAGGGAGCTAGAGAGTATGAGGGTGATAGAGAGTATGATGGTGATAGTGATGTATGAGGGTGATAGTGAGTATGAGGGTGATAGTGAGTATGAGGGTGATAGTGAGTATGAGGGTGATAGTGAGTATGAGGGTGTGGAAGCACGTGAGACCGGCCCTCAGTGTAGTTTTGTAAGAGTAAGCACAACTGTATATGTGTATGTTTGCATTCATTATGTCTCCAGTTGACCAATCATACAGTGGTGTGTCGTGGAGTGTTGCCAGGGTAAGCAAAGCACAACATCTGTACCTGTGTTATGCTCTTCACACCTCACGTGAAAGTGTATTTCCATTGGTTGTTATACTGAATGATGAGAACAATAATTAAGTTTAAACTAGGTAGCTCTGCTAACCCTGCCAACACTTCACGACACGAAAATGATATTGATATGGAATATCACCAAAGTCCACACCAATACTCCTATTGGGTCGAACCACCTCGAAAACCCCTGCAGCGTTCACTCGAATATTCAAAACTCAACAAGGTGCATAACCCGAACGGGTAGTAAGACGCGGTGCTAAATAAATAATAATAATAATAATAATAATAGCGTTGCATTGTTTGCCTCACCTTACCTCACAATCGTCGGCCATGCTTGATTATAGTATAAAAAGCTGCGTGTGACGTCACATCCAGTGGGGCGGCTCCACTTCCGGCATGGAGGGGAGGAGGTTCCTCCATTCATCCGAGTCGGAGCGGCGGACAATCCGGAGGAAATTAGAGGTACTGGTTAGATTCCCTGTACATTTACAGGCGGTATAGTCTCCAGAAGTGGAATACCAGGGCGGTCTGGAGACAATCCGCATGGAGATGCCGACACAAAAGATGATCAGAACATGATTTCAACCGTAATGTCCTATAATTCAACGATTTCTATTATGCGGCAAAACAATTAGTTGGACGCCTCCCTTAAAGCGCTGTTCCCCTCCTCCCTCCGTGGAATGCGGCAGCCATTCTAATTATTGCCTTACTCCATTGTAAAGGCCTTCACTAACGACTTGTTTGGAATTGATAGTAAGCGCCTATGAACCATTGGAGTCGTGTTAAGAGTTTAGGATATAATTTATTTAACCTTGCTCTTTCAGTGAGACACCTTAGCAACCCTCCCCCCTTTTTTCAAGGAATGGATGAAAGTATTTCAGAAGGAACGAGGGAGAACGAGGATGATGGCGAAGGGTGGGTGACGCCTTGCGATCCAGAAACGAAAAGCCTTTAATTGAATTCCATGTGATAGATCACGTTTTTTTCCTTCTTTCTTACCTCCTTCTTGTTTTATCTTTAGCTTTCTTTCTTGCTCTTCCACCCTTCAGACTTTCTTCTCTACTACATTGTTATTTCTTTCTTTCTTTTTAAGTTCAAGATTTCGGATATTTTTCTTCTTCGTTTCTTTAGCACTTCCGTGTTGACCTAAGAGAGGAAAGATATCTTCCTGGGAGTATATGTTCTAGCAGAGAGATAATATTAGCTTTTTTTTTGTTATTCAGAGTATTTAATTAACACTTTTAGGAGAAGGGGCTATACATGCAACCAGCACATAACTTGACGTCTAAGATTAAACACAACACTAACAACAAATCTTATCACCAGAAATATATTATATGTAGCAAGACGAACATATGTGGTAGGTGGCAGGAGAAAATAAAATATATTATGTTTTCAGTCGACAATTAAAAGATGTACCTAGGCCTAATTATGTTATTATTTTATCGGCATTCATATAGGTGTCAAAATGACAGCTAAATAATATCATACATGAAAGTAGAGCTAATAGTTTTTTTTTAATGTCAACTTATCTTTTCTCTATATTTTTACTTAACACAACATATTTTAGGCATTATCAGGGATAGAATTAGGTTCTTCCATAACTTACTAGCCATATTATATATATATATATGAAATGGGGAAATGGCTCATTATACAGATCTCGGCCTCAGGGATCGGATTAAAATGAAAAGCTTTCCTTTAACTTGCGCTCAATCACCTGAAAATCTTTCATGTTCACCTGTGTATAAAATATGACATCAAGGCCACTCTATATACCTGTACTTGGACCCAGCCCCCTCCCCCCTTCCCCTGCGCAAGAAAGGACATTGTGGAAAGAATGCGCTTCAACTGTTCACTAGTTCTTATGTAATATGTCCAACAGTTATTTGTATAAATGAACACAATCTTTTGGTGTTATTAAGAATCCTTTATGGCCGCATCGATGGGCACGCGGACAAGACGTAAAGCTCGTATACTTTGTTTTACCTGTATCGGAAAAGTCGAGGTTCAAATCACGACCCGCCTCGGTGGCGTAGTTGTCTAACGCACTTGTCGTGTTGAGCTCGACTGCCGAGGACGGAGAGATCGAGGTTCGAATCTCGGTCGGGTGAACTGGGGGTGGTTTTTCCTAAATGGTTTTCCACTCTCCCTTCACGCAAATGCGGGTTCACTTCCTCTAATTCAACCTTCCCAATTCCTAATCCATTAGCGTAATTAGTACTTAAAGCGTATAACCCGAACGGGTAGTTAGACGCGGTGCTAAATATTATAATAATCAAATCGCGTACGGGTTTATTAAATTGCCCCCCCCCCCCTCCCCATCCAATGTATATATGGATACGTTTCCCATCAAATCCTACGTTCCTCAACTCTACCTCATTAGTATTATTAAAAGCGGATAACCCAGACTGGTAGTAAGATGCGATGTGAGAAAAATATATAGCATCGCTTCCAGGAATTACTTTTTTAATATTTCATTAAGTTTATTTATTCAGGTTCATGTGAAGGTCAGTCAATAACCTAACAACTTCAGGTGTATGTGGAGACTTAATGTGCCGAGTTCGATCACGACCGGAAGTAATTAAGGAATTACCCTTATCCCTTTACACACGCACACACACACACACACACACACACACACACAAGTAGTTTACCATTCTCTGTCCAGGCGAATATTAGTCAACACCCTCTCCTAGCTCTGTTATATTCTAATAGTTATGTATACCCTTATTTTGGTTGTAATAACAATATAGAAAATTCAAATATATTTCTTTATGGTCAGCAGTGATAACATTTTAATACTGAAAATATTGGAAGTCCCAAGTCATCTGATTTGACGTATGAATGCGTGAAAGTAGATCCAGTAGTTTTTATAGCTGTCAATATATAAGGTTATTCCTATAAAAATTGGACTGAAGTTCGAGCAGGCGTTTAAGAACCAACCAAAACATTTGTAACTACGTTCGAAATATTCCAGTATATAGCGTTGATAAAAACAATTGGGTGAAAGTATCTTTCCTCTAGTAACGACTTCAATAAACTACAAACCCTTTCCTTCCAATAATGTCCTCCTTCCAAGGATGTCTTCTTTCTAACAACCCTTCAATATTATTACATTTTTCTTTTTTTAACAATCCTCCTTCTTTAAGGACCCATATAATACGTTCCGTCTCCAAATTAAAAAAATCCGGCAGCTGGATTGGTTCGTGGAACGACACCGACAATGTCTGCACTTAATCTTAATTGAGTCCATAAAAAAAAGTTCTCTCTCACAGGGGAGGGGGGAGGGGAGGGTGTACCGTTGATTCGCCCGTTGTCTCGCATACTGAGTAGGTCATAAAGTAAACATATAGTCTGCAAGGAGTCAACTTGACGGAGCAAAATAATTGCTCCCCTAAATAGACAATTCCCATTCTAAGGAAAAGCAGAAGAAATTTGCAGACGGTAAAATACTATGTTTAACAAATTTTCTTTTTCCCTCCCTCCAAGAAATGAACACATTGCATTTAAAATTGAGGCAAAAAGAAAATAGGAAATTTAAGATTTTTTTGTGAGCAAAACAAAAAGCCTATCATAAAAACAGAACAAATTAAATTAAACGAAGAATCAACGACCAAAGCCGGTTTAAACTGTGCATTTTCAATCATTTTGTTTTTTTCGAAATTGACGACGAAAAGAGATTCCCTTTTATGCCTTCTTAAACATCTCGAAGTAGCGATGTATATCACAAACAATTTAGTTTACGATGAAGTTAAAGTGTGTGTGTGTTTTTTTACAGCAAATGAGAAAAAGATTGGAAGAAAAAGGATCAAGAGATTAATTATTTAAAGTGAATACTGTAACGGAAGAATTATTTTTTTAGAAGATCCCTTTTTAACTTTACGATCCACTGTTTTCTTCCAAACACAGAGCGCATGATAGTCAAGCCAATGCGTTGTAATTTGACATATTCTTGTCAACGTCCCCAATTAAGGTTGGGGTGTAGGGAGCGATAGTTAAGGGCAGCGTTTTTGCAGTTTTTATTGTAAAACTTTTTTTTTTCGAAATAAATATAATATTGATTTAGTAGAAACGTATAGTTTAATTTTCTTCCCATGATGATACCAAAAGTTGTTGAATATCTGTCAAGGATGTCTTGGAATTTAATGACAACTTTTTATCTTCATTTAAAAGATTGATCATCTAATGCTGCTATGCTCATGACAAGATATTCAACAATTACTATTGATATAACCATGTGAAGGAAATTAAACTCTGTTTTTACTGGAGTGATATTTTATTTATTTCGAACAAAAAAAGTATTTTGATTTAAAAAAATGCAAAACATTATCCTTTTCTCGCGTCCCCTACATTCCCAATCTAAATCTCGAATTAAGAACGAGCGTAATAACAAAGTAGTTATGAGAGGATAAACGATAGTAGAGCTTGTGAATCAGTGGCTAGGGAGGCCGTCAGACTGATGTAAGGCCACAAGACCAGTAAAAGCCTGATGCTATTTTTGCGTTAAGCCCTTGTGTCTGAAGCGAGATAATTACTAATGATGTGAGTTAAAGACAAGCAGGGCTGCCAATATTTTCTCGATACATGATTCTTTGTGATTTACAGGTTTTCCGGATGGAATTCCCATTTTCTCCAGACAGTTTGTAGAGTAGTCTAGAACAATGGTATTCGAAGACATGTGATGTGGTCTACTGATCAAAGCTCCTGGCTACTACTGATCCAAAGGTCTCGGGATTGATCCCAAACTTGTCCTGATTTTTCAGTGAAGAAGTTGGTCTGGAACGGGGCCCAACTCTTGTCTCGTGAGGACAAATGAGGAGCTACTTGAATGGAAAAGATAGCGCCTCCGGTTCTAAAAAAAACTATATTAATAGCTGTTCATGGTGCTGACCACATGACACTCTCTATCCACGAAAGTTGGCACTAGGCAATCTTCGCCAACCGACGGCGGCCGTTCGGTCGGATGAAGCCATGGTTTATCGAGGTAAGTGTTAGCCTGTATTCCTGTATCGTGTACAACTACAAACTTTATATTCATAATTCGCAGTATAGTTAAATTATATCCAATGCTAGAGCAAGCATTTAATATATTTATATATCTGTAGAAAATAATCAACATTCCTAAATATGTATGCGAGTCAATTCTTTAAGTGGTCCATTTTTAGTAGCTAATAAATTCTAAAAACCTCAACAGTCCACCAAAAAAATCGTCTTTCGGTACCGTAAATGATCTGCAGCCCGAACTCTCCCCAAACCTGCCATAGAGTTTAGCGTACAAAGCCTATTTTGTTTACACAACATTTTAATACCGGAATAATGCCATTGGAGGAGTATAATAAGCCTCAATTCACTCGTCTTGTGCGCTGAATGGCACCGCTCGAGATATATATATATATATATATATATATATATAAAATTAGTACCACGTCTTAATACCTGTTCAGGTTATATTCATAACATGTACTAATTACGATTATAAGTCAAGGTTGAGCTTAGAATATGTTTACCCGCATTTGCGCGGAGGGAGAGCGGAAAAACCACCCTCGATGCACCCGACTGGGATTCGACCCACGACATCCCTGTCTAGTATATTACGAGTGGGAGGTCTTAGACTATGCGGACAAGTCCGTAGCCAGCCAATAATTTCAGAGGGTGAATTCTAAATATTAAACACCTCTAGAAGGTGATCTGGCGGTCTAAGGGTAAGGTGTCAGATTTCTGTTCTGGGGGTCCGGGGTTCAATCCTCGGTCCCGGCACAGATTTATCTGACTGCCAAACCCTTCCTTCACCTCTGACAAGACGTGTATTAATCACATCTTGTGAATGTGTGGAATGCCAAGCCTTCACCGTGTTTCGGATTCCACGTTAAACTGTAGGTCCTTCATTTCATCTCACAATCACCCTACCATTACACATTAGCGTAAGTGCGTATAAACCGAACGGGTAGTAAGACGCAGTACTACTACTACTACTACTACTACTACTAATAATAATAATAATAATAATAATAAACACCTCTAGAAGCTCTATGAAGTGTTTTTATGGTAACACAGCCCATTAATTTGTACTTGTACCTTTATTTTGATATTGTTTGAACCATAAATAAAGCCATATATAACTTACTTTAATAATAACATTTCGTCCGGGGGTGGGGGATGGGGGGGTTGAACCCCCTAAAACTCCTTCTGACTACGGCCTTACATGCGGTCACCGAGGCAGGTTCATTCATATTAATTACGATAGTCATAAAAATAATATTTTGAAAAGTCGATCAAAAATGGTGATCGGAAAGTAAGATCTCCCACAGCAATACCCCTCAAACAGAAGCGTACAAACAAACCAAATACGACATCCCCCGGCCCCGGAATGAGCGTCGGAGCGAAACAATGTGTGGTACGTTTGTTTGTTTGTCTTTTTTTTACATTTCCGCGCTATTCCTCCTCACTCCATTCAAAATGTCTTTCCCCCTCTTCAGAGATATATTATATTCTTGTTTGGAGGTTAAAAAGAAATGAGATGTCTGGAAGGATAGATAGTCGGCGGTTTGTTACTGGGGGTTGGCGTAGCTTGTGAGGGGGTTATTTATTTACTTTACCATGTTGAGTTTCTCCCCCCC
>CABFVZ010000573.1:345801-357696 GCA_902151445.1 Timema monikensis | reverse complement strand
GGAAGTGTATCCGCATTTGTGGAGAAAGAGTGAAAAAACCATTAAGGGAAAAAAAAGTATATCCGACTGATATTCAAACTGCAATTTCTCCGTCATCAGCAGTCCAGTATATTGCGAGTGACACCTTAGACTATTCGGCCAATGAAGCAGGTAATACAACAACCAGAAGCTAGTGCAGTTGACATCCGATGGATTCGCCAACTGTTGTAAAAGGAAGCAGGTACATTCCAGTTCAGTAAAAAAAGAAAAGGAAAGTACAGTGGAAGTGATAGAGAAAACGCTACTGGTATCTCTCTTTGTAAATGAAAGGGTTTTTGGAGAGTCAACCCAGCGACTCGCAGCTGTCGTAGAAACAGCCATATTTCAAGACAGGCCGGCGTTAGTTTTAAACGATGGCCGGTAGTTCTAAATGTCTCGTGCGACGTTAACTTTCACTGACTAACGCCTTCACATCCATCAATGGGAAGATTAACCTCGGTTGTCCATATGTGAGGGCTCTCTAATAGGTCCACCGCCATTTTGAAAGTATTATGTTGGGTCTTCGAAAAAAACATAACTAGTCACCCACAATCTCGATTTTTTTTTTCAAATGCCTTTCTAAATATTGTAAAGAGTAGGTGTGGTGTGATAATTTAAAGTGTGTGTGTGTGTGGAATTTATTTTACAGACGCGGGTAATTAATGTTTAGAGTTAAGTCTTACTGTGAGATAAGTTTTCAAAATTAGAAATATAATAGACAATCAATTTAGAACTTGGTAGTGCAACAAAATAAAACGTGCATCAAAAATATAATTACTTTTGTTCCTAATTAAAAACTATTCTTCCATGAATTTAATCTAAGCCTAATTTTATGTATCTGGCTACAAATATATTTATTGATACCGTGAATGTACAAAGGTGTATATAGTACATAAATATAAATATCTATATCTATTTTGTCAGATTTAAAAAAGGGATCATTACGTGACACTTTTGTTAAACCAGTTTTAAACAGCCATAAAACAAACAGTTTTTCAAATAAGTTTGACCACAGAAGAAAAAAGTTGGTTTTGTGACATATTACTGTAAAGTTATAAAGATAATAACGACCCAACTATTGCCAACTATCACTTTTAGGTGACGTTCCTTCTAAACGTCCACATACAGAATATCTATTATTGGTTTTAAATGCAACAAGTGCTACACTCCGGTTATACTGAAAGATATCTAGCTTACCTTCAACTTTTACACTATGGCGTAGTTTATAAGATAGTATCATAGTATAATCCATCAAGGTAAGACATATATAAAAATAAATAAAACATGCTTCGGCGGCTGCATGGTCTAAGGCGTCACTCTGTTAGACTAGACTGTCGATGACAGCCAGGTGGACTTGGGGTGATGTTTTTCAAATATGGTTTTCCATTCTCCCTCCACGAAAATGCGGGTATACTTCTCTAAATTTAACCATCCTTATCCATAGCTCTTTAACAATAATTTTTTTCCTAGATTGTTTCTCAATCTCATTCCGTGCAAATGGAGACCCTTTTAATTCTACATTCCCCAGCCTTAAGTCATTAGTGTAACTATGCAAAAACTGTAGGAAAAAGCTCAGATGGGTAGTAAGACGAAGTGGACATGGTAAAAAAAGAAGAAGATTAAAATAGTTTATTTTAAAAAAAATGATTATGACAAACGCTTTCACTGTAAAATTTTCATCCTTTTTTTTTATGTTGATGTCCTCTCGAACTATTAATTGAACTCTTACAACGAAAGGCTCGCCCTTAATCTGACACAATCGACTCACACGAAGCAATCCTTGGTGTGGGAGGAATTCACAAAACTAAAAGAAACTTGGACGTTAATACCCATCTGACAAGAATCCGGGACAGCGTATAAATGTAGTTTCATGGAGGAAAGGAAGTTTTTAAGGTGCGGCCTAAGTGTTTTTACAGTTTTTATAGAATTGAAATTTTTTGGCCAAAATAAATCAAATATTTCTTCAGTAGAAATATAGAATTTAGTTGTATGCACATAATAATATCAACAGATCTTGAATATATGTCGAGGGTGCCCTGGAATTTTGTCAAAACTTTTTAAATAAAGAGAAAAGTTTTGACAAAATTCCAGGACACCCTTGACAGATATTCAAGATTTGTTGATATTAGCATGTGCAGAAAACTAAACTATGTTGCTACTGGAGAAATATTTGATTTATTTTGGCCAAAAAATGTCAGTTATATAAAAACTGTAAAATTACTCGCGCTCCCTTAATATATAGCACTTATTTTTAACTTATCATTTAGCTAAGTTTGTAAGTCTACTTTTTTGCGAAACGAGGTTGTTAATGTTACACGTGAGACTCTTAATATATATATTCATTTACAATGCATCATTATAAAGTTAAAATAAGTCAAAATATACAAGTTTTTGAAAAGACCCAACATTATATTTAATATTATGTAAACTAATTTCCATCCATCGTGTGACAGGAGGCTGATAAATAAGTTATTTTCAAAACACATACAACACATGAAGCATAAGTTGTTTTATTATAATAAACATAATTCGTGGATGCACTCACTCATGGATACTATTTTTAGGCAGAATATAATATGACAGCTAGAAAAGTGACAAGATCTACTTTCAAGTATTCATAAGTATTTTAGCACCACGTCTTAGTACACGTTCGGATTATACGCCTATGTACTGAATTACGCTAATTGGTTAGGGATGAGGAAGGTTGGATTTAGATAAAATGTACTTACATTTGCATGGAGAGAGTGGGGGGAACCATTTAGGAAAAACTACCTTCAGTACACCCGACCGGGATCGAACCCCAATCTCCCCATCAACAGCAGTCTAATCAATTGCGAGAGTAGCGCCTTAGACTATGCAGCCATCGAAGTGGGCCATTCATAAGTCAAGCCATGTTATATGCCGCTGTCGCTTTTGATAGATAGTATCAATGTTGACCGCGAAAATATGTGTTTGTATTTCATATTAGGGACTTCCAATTAAAATGTGACTGCCTCAGTGACATGGCTTATTTTTATTTTAGAATTTAAAATATATTTAGGCCTACCAATAAATATTTGGAACGTCTCATATATTGTGAGGTTCAGCGATTATGTTAACATAACATTGGCGTGAACCAACAACGTTACACTGTTCTCTTTGTCTAACCTGTACGGTAGAGCGCTTACCTTACATTATGCCACTATGGAATAGCTGATAATATAGGGTCATAGTGTAATCCGTCGAGGTAAGACTGCTATCTTACAAAGTTTACTCTCAAGTTGGGAATGTACGGAACGCCAGAAAATGTAAATGTTTTTGCAGTTTTTATATCAACACTTTTTTTTGACCAAAATAAATATATTTCTCCAGAAGAAACACAGAATTTAATTTTGTTCCCATGGTGATATCAAAAGTTGTTAAGTATCTGTTAAAAGGTGTCCTGGAATTTAATATTATTATTATTATTATTAGCACCGCGTCTTACTACCCGTTCGTGTTATACGCACTTACGCTAATGTGTAATGGTAGGATGATTGTGAGATGAAATGGAGGACCTACAGTTTAACGTGGGATCCGAACCACGGTGGAGGCCTGGCATTCCACACATTCACAAGTTGTGATTAATACACGTCTTGTCAGAGGGGAAGGAAGGGTTTGATAATCAAATAAATATGTGCCGGGACCGAGGATTGAACCCCGGACCTCCAACATGGAAGTCTGGCACCTTACCCCTAACCCACACGGTTACCTTATAGTGTAAAAGTTGAAGGTAAGCTAGATATCTTTCAGTATAACCGGAGTGTACAACTTGTTGCATTTAAAACCAATAATAGATATTCTGTATGTGGACGTTTAGAAGGAACATAACCTAAAAGTGATAGTTGGGTCGTTATTATCTTTATAACTTTACAGTAATATGTCACAAAACCAACTTTTTTCTTCTGTGGTCAAACTTATTTGAAAAACTGTTTGTTTTAAGGATGTTAAAACTGGTTTAACAAAAGTGTCACGTAATGATCCCTTTTTTAAATCTGACAAAATAAATATATCTATTAATATTTATATTAACTTGATAAAAAGGTTGCCCAGAATAGGAGTGGGTGTTAAACATACATCAACTTTACCCGCGAGCTTCCTTTCTCGCTGTAGGACAAAACAAACGGGCGGTTTCACAAGAGTAACACGTTTCACTCAATCCGAACCACACACACATTGACCTCACAGTAAACTAAGCAGAAGACGACACGCGGTTACAGAGCGGGTGGTTTTGTTCCACCAGTCAGCGGTGGTCTCCGACTCGCGACTGCCTCGGTCAGTGTTGCCTGAGTTCGGTTAGTGTGGGCCTTGCCTACATAACTATCCGCCAACACTCGCTGCAATGCGAACACACTATGTTGAGAGTTTAACACTTCAACACTGGCTGTAATACGTACACACTTTGTCGAGAGCTCAACACTGGCTGCAATGCGAACACACTATGTCGAGAGTTCAACACTGGCTGCAATACGTACACACTATGTCAAGAGTTCAACACTGGCTGCAATACGTACACACTATGTCGAGAGTTCAACACCGGCTGCAATACGTACACACTATGTCGAGAGTTCAACACTGGCTGCAATACGTACACACTATGTCGAGAGTTCAACACTGGCTGCAATACGTACACACTATGTCGAGAGCTCAACACTGGCTGCAATGCGAACACACTATGTCGAGAGTTCAACACTTCAACACCGGCTTCAATACGTACACACTATGTCGAGAGTTCAACACTGGCTGCAATACGTACACACTATGTCGAGAGTTCAACACCGGCTGCAATACGTACACACTATGTCGAGAGTTCAACTGAGAGTTCAACATTGGCTGCAATGCATACACACTATGTTGCGAGTTCAACACTTCAACACTGGCTGCAATACGTACACACTATGTTGAGAGTTCAACATTGGCTGTAATGCATACACACTATGTTGAGAATTCAACATTGGCTGCAATACTTACACACTATGTTGATAGCTCAACACTGGCTGCAATACGTACACACTATGTTGAGAGTTGATTATTGGTTGCTACCCGCTTCGGTGGGAGCATGGTCTAAGGCGATAGTCTCGCAAAAGACTGAACTTATGATGAGGAGGTTAGGATCCCGGTCGGGTGTACTGATTAATAAATGTACTGAGGGTGGTTTCCCCTGAATGATCCTCCATGCGGGTACACTTCCTCGTCATCTAGAAATTAGCGTAATCAAACGTAGTTTAGAGCCCAGACGGGTAGTAAGATAAGCGGTCCTAAAAAAAAAAGTGACTACAAGAGCTCTCGGGTTGTTTGACATGAGCTGGCTCGTCGGGAACATCCTCCCCCCTCCTCTCCCCCTTTCAGTAGCCCAACAGACTAACAAGTCGCTCTAACACTCGCCTTTATCGTCTTGAGACAGAAACAAGACAAAACCAACAACAGGAAGCCGGGCCAGCTTCTGATTGGCCGAGCACTTGTTCTGTTTGGAGTGGTTTCGAGACAAATGCGCCCGTCCCCGTGATTGGATGGTCAGGGTTGTCGGATATAAGTCTAGGGAACCTTGGTTCAATTCCGGTCAGACTAACACCTTAGTTCTTTCGGTAGCAGATCCTGGGCTCAATTCCCGTCATGGCCAATGAGTTATCGTTGGTGAAATGTGGTGAGTTAACGGCCAGGGGGCTGGGTGTTGTGTATGTTCAAGATTTAAGAACGTATATAAGCCGTGTGCTGATATAATCAGTCGGTTCACAACAGGGGCAGATCCAGATCATTTTCATAATTATAAATAACATAGTTAATTACAATGTTAGATTTCTGTTTACAGCCATTTAATAGTTTCTCATTCATATTTGATCTTATGTAGTATGTTTTAAACCGTGGTCATCCACTCCAAGTTTTTAAAATCAGATACTTTTTATAAACTATTTGTAGTGACCCTTCTTCAACAATTTTTTTGAAAAATTGTTCACTCTAGAAGCTATAAATAGTCTTCGCCTTGATTAAAAAAAAATAGATTCTTTCATAAATTATAAGCCATTAAAAGTGTTCCTCACCTAGCCATTTTTGAAATTTGGATGCCCCTCATAACTATTTAGAGTGATCCTCACCTTAATTTCTTCGGATGGTTAGATACCTCTAGAAGATAATATTTGAAGTGGTCTTCCACCGACAAAGTTTTTAAAATAGAATTATTCCAGAAACTAGGCTCTTTGGAGTGGTCCTCGCCTGAAAATTTTTCAAAATTACATGCACCTAGAAGCTATTAAGAGTTGTCCCTCCCCTAGACATTTTTTAAATATAGATGACCTTGGAAGATATTTAAAGGCTTCTTTCCCTGACTTTTTCTGCCTGTTAGATGCCTCTAGTCTAGTAATTATTTAATGTGGTCTTCTCCGGCAAATTTTGACAACATAATGCATCTCGAAGTCATTTGGAGTTTGATTTAAGGCCATCTTTCAGCTTCATATTCGATATTAGAAGATTTGAAACATATCTAGGGAGGGGGGGAATTTATTTCAGATAGGGGCAAATTATTTCCAGGGGGCAGAGTCCCCCACAGACCCACCGCTCCTGCTGTCCACACATACTCTATATTCGTTGTTCGTGGATGAACTGCTCTCAGGCGATTATTAGTCCTCTCTGATGTGTGGTGGTCTACCGTCTCTATACGGAACAATGTTCGTTACTCGGTATGCAAGACAAATATTCGTACATGAAAACAAATATTTTTTCCACGATTGGGTGAGTCATATCGAACATGGAATAAATGTTGACGAATATCGCAATTATGGACTCGGCTTAAGAGGTGTCTGCGCGTAAAACGACAAAAAAATTGTATAATTTATCTCTGTTGTGTTTTCTTTCTAAAGTTTGAACTTTCATTTTGTTTTTTGTATTAATTTTCTAACTTTCACAGGGGGGTCAACTGACCCTTTGACCCCCCCCCTCTCGAATCCGCGCCTGGTTCAGAAAGTGCACGTAAAGTACCCATTTAAAAAAAACTATTTACTTTTGATAAATATTTATATATGGGCTCGTCCTGTATTCGATTAGCGTGAGGTGTATTATTAGGCGTACTGTACTTGATTAAGTTAGTCTGTGAGTTGCGTGCTGATATAATCTGTGTATTTATAACGTGCACATTAAATACCACAATTTTTTTTAATCACCGCGTCTTACTACCTGTCCAGTTTATACCCATAATATTATTTAACGACAGAAATAAAACAAGATGTATGTAATGAACGAGCTATTACCAGCATAAAGAGAGTACAAACACATCGACCATAATAAATCAGACCACTAATTGCAAAAAATAACATAGCCTATTACAAAGTGATATTCTACTTTTACCTCTGGCTGGGAATCGAACCCGAGGCTCTTAATTAAGTAAATAAGACTATCAAGCAGTGATATCGAATACATTACACGCAATACAGTTAAACAAATATTGGCGGCACGTTACTAATCCTTCTTTCTTGGCCTTGCTTACCCGCCTCGGTGGCGTAGTTGGCTAACGCGCTAGACGTGTTGAGCTCGACTGCTGACGGGGAGATCGAGGTTCGAATCTCGGTCGGGTGAACTGGGGGTGGTTTTTCCTAAATGGTTTTCCACTCTACCTCCACGCAAATGCGGGTTCACTTCCTCTAATTAAACCTTCCCAATTCCTAATCCATTAACGTAATTAGTACTTAAAGCGTATAACCCGAACGGGTAGTAAGACGCGGTGCTAAATATTATTAGTATTATTATTATTATGATTAGCACCGCGTCTTACTATCCGTTCGGGTTATACGCACTTACGCTAATGTGTAATGGTAGGGTGATCGTGAGATGAAATGGAGGACCTACAGTTTAACGTGGAATCCGAACCACGGTGGGGGCCTGGCATTCCCCACTTTTTTCCTATTGCTGGCCGGGAAATGTTTCCATCTCCCATCTTGAGCCATCTTACGTTACGCATGCACATAACGCAAGGCTCCGTGTTGAACAGACGCAGCGCTGGTTTGGTGAAAATTACTAAAGAAGTGTTGAAGTTTTGTTTACAGTTTGTTTTACGTGTATTTAAGTAATATTTAATTTAGTTTTTATATTTAATACATGTGTTTATATTAAAATGTATGCGTTAATTGAACAAGTCAAACCTCCACTTCCTAAATTTTCTTCATCTTTCAAAACAGCAGCATCTTTTCTTCCTCAGTACTATAATCTGAGCTCAAACAAGACATTTTAGAGAACGCCATCATAACTAAACTTCACTTGGAGCAGACCAGAAAGAAACAACACTGAATTCAGGAGGGGAAATAGGGACAATTGCTTAGCTTAGCAATGAGTGTGAAACCAAACTGACAAAGTCTTAGCAGAGGACAGCACACAATAGCTTAGCATAGTTTTGATTATCCGGATTGATAAACATTAATACATGTAAAAAATTACATCATATTTAAGCACTATTTGAAGAATTTGGAAACCTTCGAAACGAAATAACCGCTCAAGTCGATAAATTACTTTATATTGTTTTTGGAGTTGGGGGAGGGATCAAAACTTGTTGACGTTTGATTCATGAACCCAAAATTTCGCAGTTTTTGTTTGGCCGGTGTTCGTGTGAGGACTTGGCAGCCGTCTGTCCATACGTCCCCCCCCTCCCCACTCCTCGTAGCCCTGGCTAACCGTTCTGCCCAACGATTTACCTCCTCGGGGTTTACGTAATGTATGTGTCACGCAGGAAAGAACGGGAGAAACAAAATAAAGAAAGCTTCGTGAAAAAGTTCGCTTCAAACAGATATGACAAAGACTGGTTCAATTCACGTCGCGTCATATTATTAGTAAGAAATGTTTATAAAAAACAAAACTATAAAAATACGCGTAAGAGTGTGAGGGGAAGAATGCGGGGGAGAGGGGTGAAGGTATCATAACTCATATTTAATAACCTATCTCATATACTCCGAAGCAAGAGAAAAATCTACTGACAGACACCTAGCACACACAAAAGTTCCTGGCAGTTAGTATCACCCGCCTCGGTGGCGTAGTTGGCTAACGCGCTTGTCGTGTTGAGCTCGACTGCTAAGGACGGGGAGATCGAGGTTCAAATCTCGGTCGGGTGAACTGGGGGTGGTTTTTCCAAATGGTTTTCCACTCTCCCTCCACGCAAATTTGGGTTCACTTCCTTTAATTCTACCTTCCCAATTCCTAATCCATTAGTGTAATTAGTACTTAAGCGTATAACCCGGACGGGTAGTAAGACGCGGTGCTAAATAATAATAATAATAATAATAATAATAATAATAATAATAAAAATTAGTATCACCCGATTATCCATGGACTAAGTGCCTTTCTTCACTTGTATAACCGGGAATCAACCCCTCCACCCCAAATAGAACACGTGTTCCATTTGACCTTGTTTCCCAGCTGTAGCCAAGTGGTTCCCCTAAACTGTTTGGACATTTCTTGACCTGTTGACTGCAATGCTTGCAATAAGGTCGAAAGTGATCATTTTGACAGCTCCACATCACTGGAGTACAATCATCACTATAATTAGGAAACGAGGTTAATGAGACACATATTGTTTATACGAACTATTTTCATGGTTCGTGTGTATCCTGTCCACCGGTGAGGTGGGCCCCAAATGTCACGGTACACTCTGTATATGCGCCTATATAAAAGTAGATAAATACAAGTTTAGCTAAGCATGAGCAACACAAGGTCAGCATTACACTGTTCCGGGCGTTACCCTCCTCAGTTGCGCCAACATTGCAATAATGTATGTACAGTAGACCCATAGCTTCTTTGGTGCTGACTGACAGCTCACAGCTGACGGCTTTGAAAAGTTACCGGACCAAATTATGTATCCCTACGCCGAACCATATGATCTGCAAAAACATGTGATTAGCAGCTGTCAGTCAGTACCAAAGAAGACATGGGACTACTGTATATACCTAAATGTTGACTGTCAGAAGTCAGCTGTGAGCTGTCAGTCAGCACCAAAGAAGCCACGGGGCTACTGCACATACACATGCAATGCATATCTCTCTCCCT
Source organism: Timema monikensis (assembly GCA_902151445.1). Taxonomy (NCBI): domain Eukaryota; kingdom Metazoa; phylum Arthropoda; class Insecta; order Phasmatodea; family Timematidae; genus Timema; species Timema monikensis. Next base: position 347,640 of record CABFVZ010000573.1, on the reverse strand, counting down.
ACTACAATTTTTTTTAATTTGGAGGGGGGGGGTCAAAAGGTCGTCTTCCTTCTGGGTACACCACTGATTTTGAACTTGTGACTACGCGATACTCACCCTTTCCAATCAAGCGTATTATTATGTAGGGGGAGGGGGGCACGGGGGACGAGGACGAGGAGGAATTAAGCAAGATATAATGCACCGCAGGACTTTACCCTTAGTGATTATTGCTACTTGCGTTGAAGTCCCTTTTAATGTAAATATTTATTTTTAAATTAAATATTTTCTGAAGAAGTTTACATAATTGAGGTTGTAGACTCCATCCAATAGGCTACCGGCCTATAATAGGCATTGGGAAGGAATTCAGCCCAATTTTCATGGTAAGCGCCTTTAAAAAAAAATGCAAACATTGTTTATTTATCTCACCACAACATTGATAGCATTCTACTATATTAGACTATTAGTTTTTAGTTTATAGGTACAGATAATATCTATCAAAAGTGAAAGTAGTAATTTTTCTAACTGTTATAAAAAGGTTTTTCCTGCTAAATTTGGACTATATAAAACTACATTATTAATAAAACTTTCAAGGTGAGAACAGATTTAACCCCACTCCCCCTCTATATCCACGAACGACCCTGCTGAATTGGTCTGATCGAGGCGAGGGGGTAGTAAACAAGTTTGTGTCCAAACAAAACACGTGATGGTCTTTGGTCGGAATTGAACAGTAACCCTTTGTAATGATACTGTTTTGGAGCCCTCTCATATATTCAAAAGGTCATGGATGAAGTGTATTTTTCTTCAACGAACTGTATGTAAAATTTCCTTTTAATACTTCATCCATGGAGAATCACGCGTTTTCAGAAATAATTTTAATATATTACGATTTAAAACTTTTTTTCTTTAAAAGATAAATTCCGTTGTCTTAGCAAAATCTTGTGACACGCTTGCTCCCTCTACCCAATAGGAAGCTAGCCTTAATAACATCAGGTTGCCAGGAGTTCTCCAATCAGTTTTAACACTGGTGACAAAGGAACCAAGAAGCAAGAGGTAGGTCATATATAAGCAGCTTGTGCGTATGAATCCACACAGTGATAACAGTGACCCAGTCATATATCAGTAACATAAATCTACACAATACTCAATACACATTGACAGAAATAGTGACAGAAATATATTAACAGTGACACAAGAACATTGTAATATCCCAGTACACAAAATACAGAAAATAGTTATATTAACACAGAAAAATAGTAATATTACATACAAACTGTATTAATGTCAATAGTGAAAGTGTAATCGAATCAATAAATTGTGTACAACATCAAGTTTTATCTGATTTCAATCAATTACATAAAATCAGATCACATAACCGCGTGCAAGTGCCCAGAAGATATGCACGCGCCATCATCATAAAACCCGGCATCGTCCACATTCGCATCACAATAAAATCCCAGATCGTTATAATTGGCGCTCAATCGCGGGGCAGATATCACAATAAATTCCATATCAATATACCTTCAGGAGGAATATTTAACTATAACCGGTATCCCCATGAAAAACTCGGATATTCATCACTCGGTGTTCAGTATTCGCCTCACATGACAAAAGAAAAGGAGGAAGTGTAGGAAAGAACGATTTCCGGTGTATCCGCAAGTGGAATGCCAGTGATGGGATTCATCTGCTGCCTCAACGAGCGCTAGGAATGCGTCGGCCCCCCCTTTCCCCAACAAACTGAGGAGTGGGGAGAGAGGAATATGAAAGGTTACTGACGCGACCCACCTCCTCCACTTTACAACATGTGTCATCGAACGCAAGGTATCTGATTCAATATATATATATATATATATATATATATAT